>CM043019.1:122232028-122373088 GCA_023690525.1 Holotrichia oblita | reverse complement strand
ATTTTCTGTGCATTTCGTGTCATCATCATAGCAGATTAGTTTCTTGTAAACAAAACAAATGTGTGTAGTTGTTGTCGTAGCTCGTTTGAATATCAGATGGGCACTACGTTGTAAATTATCCTCTTCCATTCTTATTCTTATTCTCTGACGACTTTCCCCGAAGTTTCTGCGATAAACCCCTTTAATTCTCCGTTGTTTATATACTTTCCCGTTTTGTCGTCGATTCATCTTTATTGCATTATCTACAAGGAGGATATTTATTTTCCTCACGCACTTGAAATGTAAGACAAATACGCCGTAAATCATCGGGAAATATTTGACGTAAATATTTACAACCTTCCAGTCCTAAGCGAATATTATTCTAACATAACAACTGCGTATACACAAAACATCGATATTATCAAAAAAAAAAGAAATAGAAAATAATAACTGGTCTAAACACCTTATCGCAAAAATTCGAAACATCGTAATATAGTTGGATTTATTAAAGTGCCATTCTTTTTATTTTGGTGATTTTATCGTTAGAATGTAGAAAATATAAAAGTTACACCCGCTCAAGCACCTCCTACTAAAACAATTTAAAAATGCTTCCCATTGTAACACGCGACATTTTTTTTTCACGAATTATAAAGGTTAACGTTTTATAGAAACATTTTTCTTTTTTAATCTAACTCCTTTGCGATAATTTCAGATCGCGTATGGAGATATACATGAAAGGTCTTGTAAAGAATTAAAAAATTGAGGTCACAGTGCAGGGTTAAATGATTTAAAAGGTAAAAGTGAGGTAAAAATTTTCGAGTTGAAATTTAATAAAATTGTAACGTATAATTTAATACAGCTATTAAATATTTGACATTTATGTGGAATGTACATTAAAGAATTTATTTTTTACAACAGTCAAACAAAACAGATCGATGGTTGGAGCCAGGTGGCAGAAAAGTTGACAAAAAGCTTTACAAAGTGTGTAAGAATTAATGATTCGGTAATATTACTATACGGATATTATTGTACAGGGTAACATAACCTCAAATATTAAGTGATAGTTTATATGTATATTTATTCATTACTATATAGATAATCTCCAAAAATGTCGTTTAAACGACATATGATGCACTTGGGCGAGCATCTATCGAAAATTGAAGATCTGAGGGAAGACGATGAACATCCATCCCTCAATGAAACCTCTGGAGCTGAGTCTTTACCTGCCAGTGTTTTTGAAGAAAAAAATGAACAAATCCAGGAATCTGAAGAAGTTGTGGAAACTGAACAAGTTGAGGAAAATTGGCCTGTTGAAGAAGCCTACTGAACCTCAACCTGGCCAAAACACCTCATGTTTTGTTTCAACGCGCAAAAATGTGGTCATGAAGGAGTTCATGACGCAAAATGAACTAACTCCCAAAGAACAGATTGGTTCGCGGTCAGCAGTCCGATTTCTATCTGCAAACATCAAGTGGTTTGAGAAAACAGTTGAAGATGTAGTTGAGCTAGAAAGTCCAATATTTTTTGACATCCATTTGCTGCCCATTTATTATGTTATTATCCTTTAGTCACGATGTCGTCAATTAACGACATGTGCCAATCTTTGAACGGGGGTTGGTAACCCTTCACAAGTGATATCAAGTCAGACTTTGTAGTACCACAGTTTCAGATTTTTTCTCTGAACCAAAATAAATAGTGACGGAAAGGGTTAATTGGATACATTTATTATAACGAATCTGCAACGCCTCTAGACCTTTCAAATAGAAATTATCTTGCTCTACAAACCAAGCCTCCACAGCTTCTATCACCTCTTCGTTGGAAGACAATTTACGACTTTTAAAACTTTTTTTTCACTCGAGGAAAGACATGATACTCGGACGGAGCCAGATCTGGTGAATAAGGAGGATATTCGAGGATATTTCCTCTTATCCAGAAAATCAATCACTTTTATTCCATCCCAGTTCCAAAAAACTGTGCCCAAAAAGTGCCCACACCAACAGCTGACATTGAAAAGGCAGACCACAGAAATTTTGAATGAAGAAGGCAGAAATTACAGATGCATGAAGAAAGCTTCTGTACTCACGAAGATGATGGCGGACTCTCTTCATATGCTAGCTCATGGAACTCAAAGTCTTCTTGGCTTCTATAAAGACCTCTTTACAGAATCGAAATTAAGAAAAAATTTTAAGTCGGCAATGCACAAAATCATATGGAGGACCTCTAAGCAGATGGTTGCCTAATCTTTCCATCTTCACTAATTGATGAACCATGAGGCTACCACAATCATTCTGGACATTTTAGTTTAGACGACCTTACCTCCATGAAATGTTTGTACACCTCTTTCAGGGACAAGAATACAAACCGTGCTCGATTTTATCCTGGAATGGTCTACCAGATAGAGACTGAACATTAAAAGACGGAGACTGCCACCTGATAGTATCTTTGTAGAAAACTTCAGACTTCCAAGGAGTCCTTCGGTCAGGTACTTTGTCGTGCTTCTTGACAACCCCCTTACATTTCGCCAGAACAACAATGACTGCACGATATCAGTTTGGTGGAAAACAAAGAATTTTGCAAACTAAATAAAATGTGTTTTAACGTAAAACTATGCACTGACACTCCTAATATGTTATTTGTTTGCTGATAGTGCATGGAAATATTTTCTTTATCTACAAAACCAGTTTAGGCTAACTAGATATCAAGACATCCTCGTTAAGAGCTATCAAATTTGCTTCAAATTTGGATGAAAACGTGTTACAGCAACCTTCTTTTCGATTTGATTAGCAATTTTATGTTTGGAGTTTAAACACCTCTTCTAGAGACCTTCACATTCACATAATATATTGTGGTACAGTAAAACTTCGATTAACCGTCACTCGTTTAACCGTCAATTTATGTTATCCGTCGCTATCTAAAAAAAATTATGACTCTATGACAGCGACGTGATGATGGAAGTGACTAATTGTCGGTGGGTGGAGGAGGGATAGATCTTGATTTGCCGCGCCAAACTTATCAGTATTCACTATGTATGCAGTCGTGATGGAATAACCTGTGTGCTCAAACGAATACTTTGTTTCATAGTACCCTAATTAACTTTTACCCTAATTAACTTTTCGACATAACGTTACGATCGTGCTACTGTTCTGTATTTTTAAGCTGTATTCCAATTTCGTCGCTTATAGGCTTAAAAAAGCAAGGCCTAATCTGTCTGATTTTGTTCTGTAAAATTATCCCAACATTGCTGAAAAACAGAAACGTGTTGTGTTAGGTTTAAACCAAAAACTTGAAATTATCAAACGTTTGAAGAAAAGTGAAGCTGCCACTAGTATTGCCCAAATTTATGGTGTAGAAAGAACAACAGTTAACGATATCAAACGCGATGCTGGAAAGATTCAACAACATGTGTAAAAAATGCAAAGCACCGATGGAGACTCGTAAAACCATGAAACCTGCAAAATTTTACCAACTCGATAACGAGATATACCAATGCTTTATTCAAGCCAGGAATCAAAGAAACCAACCTTCAGGTCCCATAATAATGACCAAGGCAGTTGAAATCAATAAGAAACTAGAAAGAGTTTAAGTTTCGCCATGATATTCAACAACTAGACATTAGTGGAGAAAAACTTAGTGCAAAAGCATCGAATCACTGTTACGATCTGTGCAAATGCCATCAGCAATCATAGATTACCCCTGCTTGTAATAGGTGAATCCAAAAATCCACGTGCTTTTAGAAGTTTAAATATGAACGCATTGCCTATGAACTATTATGGACAAAAAACTGCTTGGATGGACCAAACAATTTTTTCTGAATGGTGCTATAACGTATTCGTGCCTCAAGTTAGAGCTAATATGGCCGAAAAGCAGTTGCACACACCTCAACTCAAAAGTGGTGATGACAAAATAACATGTCTGTTTCTTCTAGCGAATACAACTTCACTTCTCCAACCAGTGGACCAAAGCATAATTTAAAATATGAAGCGACGTTACAGACAAGCTTTTATGGAAGGCTTGCTTTCATCTGATGATCTCATGAGTGTTAAAGAATTTTGGAAGAGATACAATACAAAGGAAGCAATTTTCAATGTCGCCACCACCTAGGCTGACCTTACAGTATCTAATCTAAAGTATGGATGGAATGCACTCCTACCTGAACCTATTGATGAAATTGAAGGAACTGAGACTGTTAGTGTCGACGAAATTGTTCTACTGTGCAACAATGCAAGACTAAATAGTGAAAACATGACGCGAAAAGAAGTAACAGAGTGGTTGGTATGTGACAAAATGGATGGAGGCTTTCAAAATTTTGAGCGATGATGTAATTGTTTCTGGTATGACTACCAATCAAGGAGAAGAAATTGATGATAAAGGCTTAAAAAACCTACAACTATAGCCACTCAGAAGCAATGTTATCAAAGTGCATCGATTGGTTTGAAATGCAAGACAAAGCGTTGTATACTAATTGTAACTAAAGAACCATTAAGATTTCTGTCATATGCATTTTTGCGTTTTAAAGGCTGTATAAACGAAACACCATATATAAACGAAAGCAATTTTAAGCTATCGCCCCCTTTAAGAATGAAAGCATTTTCATTTTAAAAGTTTTTTTTGAACTTCAACAGGTATCGAGATGCCGACCGACATCGGACTATTGAAACACCCTGTATATCGCTCTCTTTCTCTAGAATAGAACATTATTTATTCTTTCTATTTACTGTTAATTACCTACATTATAAAATAACATAATTACCGGATAACAACAATATTGACTTAATGAAATTTTCATAACTTCCGGTTGACGTCACATTGACGTCACAATAACATCTTAACGACCTAAGGTCGACAAACTCGCGCGTGACGTTGCATAGCGGTTCAGTTGACCGTCGACAACGGTAGAGGTAACATCTATAGAGACAGTTGTGTTGTTTTAAATCGGACGAATTGAATTCTTGTAGTTCTACTGAAATTTTGGGAATCGTTCCTCGCGAAATTACGAATGGAAGTTATCGAAAGATAGGTTGAGTTGTCCTTTCTCCGTCGGTACAAGGAAGACGGTGGTTGATTGTCGAATCGCATTATTACTGGAGATGATGGCTGCGGTGTAACAGTACGAACTACCTAATATGAACGCTAGTTCGAACTCAAATTTTGCTTTGATGCAACGAGGTGTACGTTAGTGCGAGTTGTCCCTCTACAGCTCTTGTGTTCGTCAGATTTTCTCTCTTTGTTTCGACACTCAGATTCTGTCCGGGTGGGTGCTCTAAGGACATAGTTCCGCTGACACCACATACCCTCGTGAGGGTCTATCAAACGATTAGAGAGGTTTGACGTCCGTGAGAGTCTCAAAAGGGACAGTCTCAATCTAATTTATATCACGTTTGGGCCAATTAATGGCCCCAGAACGCGAAAAAAGCGTTCATATTAGAACTGTTCTTATTGTTGATGGTTTGGTAGGTCGGTTGATATCGAAGGTTTGGGTATTGCGTTGAATGTTTGTCCACGTCTTGAAATAAGTGTTAAGTTACTCAAGGAGATCTTTGTCTTACTGTTGATGGTTTGGTACGTCGGTTGATATCGAATGTTTGGGTATTGCGTTGACTGTTGGTCCAAGACTTGAGATAAGTGTTAAGTTACTCAAAGAGATCTTTGTCTTACTGTTGATCGTTTGGGTATTGGGTTGAATGCGTCTATCAACCGATTGTTCCACGTTTTCTAAATATCCCGTTTAAGTGTTAAGAGCGTTTACTGTTCTTATTGTTGATGGGATCTTTGTCTTATTGTTGATGGTTTGGTAGGTCTTTGTCTTATTGTTGATGGTTTGGTAGGTCGTTTCCGATAGAAGGTTTGGGTATTGCTCCAAATGAAAGAACTACCTAATATGAACGCTAGTTCGAACTCAAATTTTACTTGGATGTAACCAGGTATACGTTAGTTCGAATTGTCCCTCTGCAGCTCGTGTTTGTGTTCGTCAGATTCTCTCTCTTTGTTTTGACACTCGGATTCTGTCCGGGGAAATGTCTAAAAACTATCGGAAATGTCAATAATGTCAAAAAACATGCAAAACTTAATCAAAACGTTTGGTTTAATTATAAAAAATTAACGAATTGTTCCAAACATAATTGGTGTAGGCTAGGTGATATTTTGTAGATGTTACATCGTTACTTAGGATTGTATGTATGATGCATTTAAATACGACATTTTATCAACATTTTTGACGTTTTTTTGTAACCAAAGTTTATAACTTCAAATTAAATGTCAAGGAATAAATGTTTCATTATGTGAAAGTGGCTAAAGTAACTAATCCATTCACATAGCCTATTCTACGATTTTTTTCCTGATGTGTCTAAATAATTATATACATTTATTGTCTTCAACTCGAAAAGGTGCCACATTCCGCTCATGCATATAACGGTGTTTTGATTGTGTCATTTTCAAGCGATTTGACGTATCTAAATCTGAATTGTTTTTAAAATGCAGTTTCGCGAAAATCAAAAGAGTGAAAACTACCAAGAAATACAGTTTGATTGAACACTGTAAAAATTTAAGATGTCGCTCGAAGTTTATTTTTTAGTTATCACGTTAAGATTTCTTTGGAAATGTCAAAAAACTATCGGAAATGTCAATAATGTCAAAAAACATACAAAACATCAAAACTATATAAAAAATTATAATTATATACATTTATTCTTTCTAAACATTTTGGCACGGCCCTTAGGCATACGTAAACACTGAACACACATAATACGTATTAGAATTTTTAATTTTTACTAAAACGGACAATTCGAAAACACATTTGTGATTAGAACAACTACATACTTCACTTAATTTTAACGCTGCAGAAGATTGAATTCTTTAATTCTAATATTTTAATTTATGCTATGTTTACGCATATGCGTCTATATAATGTAATGTTATTGTAAGAGCGACAAACTACGATTACACTCAGCAGGTAGTAATCTAGCTCTGCAGCTCTTTGGAATAAAGTATTGAGCGCAATGTATTTCTTTGTCTAGTCGTGTCCAGATACCTTTGAAGGTCACTGTACATACATATGTATATGTCATGGTCCTGGTCCGGACAGTGTCGGTTAATCGAAGTTTTACTGTACTTGTAGAAGAAATTTCTTTTACAATTCTTACCTAATTTTGGTAATTTAATTACAACTTACCTATCGTATGTAATATTTTTCTAACAGAATTAATGAGAATATTGGTAATCTACGCGCAATAATACAAAAGATTCAAAGAGAAAGATACAGGTAGGGGATAAGAAGGAGATGGAATTGGGTGTCAAAGTTCTCACGCGTATCAAAGATCCAATCCTGATTAATGAGTTTGAATCGAGGGCATGCACAGAAAGGGATCGAAAGGGATTGAATAGCGTCGACTTGTATCAAAACAACCCACAACTACCACTAATCACGTTGATGTAGAGTAGAGGACGAAGCGCACACACAGTCGCTAGTTTCTATAATCACTCAATCAGCACTCGCTAGAGGACGCTTTTACATCTATCACTTGATATCAGGATATAAGTTAATTTATAAATTTATATACTGTACGTAGGTACTATTATTAACTATTGCTGAAGTTGTTTTAAGTATCAGCTCTGCACGGTATTTATCGAAGCATAGCAGCAGTATAATAGCCTTTTCCATCGAAATAATTGATTTTATTTTCCTTTAATTTCCGTTGCAAAGATATACGTACATGCGAAATTGTAATACTCTAATATATACATACGTCGCACCCGCGGCCCAACAGCTAAAAATTATGGATTCTCTGGGCAGCTCCTGACAAAACGGAATTAATCTTGGTCGGAACGCGGCCACCGAGAATATAAATATTTGCTAATCTGATTGTCCGTTGTATGTAATTAACCTGCATCATGTAACGATGGTGTAAACGTAATAATAAAAATATGTTGGGAAGTGAATTATTTTATCGTCGGACGATTTAGATCTTTTCCCAGGAAGGAAAACCCGTTTTGTATCGCCGCTGCTGATTCAGACTCGATACGTGCCTCCCACCCATACCAGTGTTTTTATATTTATTCCCCAACGTAATCTGAAACAACTTATACCCAATAAATGGAGTTAATAAGTATTGAGGATTTATGTAAGCGAGAACTGTCCAACTCGTATTATTAATAAGATAAAAATTCTTTGTTGCCTGGGTATATTAATAATAAATGCGAGAAATAATTGTATTAATACTGAGAATAAGTAATACGATAACCTTAAGAACCACTTCATTTCTATCTTGTTACATTCCTTGTTTCATGCTGTATAAACATAAGTAAGATATATGTACATGTACATACATACGAGGGAGCGTTTTTATATTCGCGGAATGGGGCATAAGGGGTGGAAATAAAAAAACCAAATTACTTTCTTTTTCAATATATTCACCTGCAAGACGGATACATTTTTCACATCTTTCAATTAATTTATATATACCCTCATAAAAAAATGATTTCTCTTTATCTGCAAAATACGCCGAAATTACCTCCTTGACCTCATCATAGGAGTAAATTTTTTACCCCGCAGCTCTTTTTTCATTTTCGGAAACAGGTAATAATCACTCGGGGCCAGGTCTGGGCTGTAAGGTGGGTGATTCACAATTTCGAAGCCCACCTTATGCAGGGCAGCTAACGCAACGCGGCTCTTGTGGACGGGCGCGTTGTAATCAATTTTGCTTTTCTCTTTAATGGCTTCTTTTATTTTGAAGCGTAGTATTCTCCGGTTATAGAAACACCTTTATCTTTATAATCAATCAACAATATTCCTTCTGAGTCCCAAAATACCGTTGCCATGAGTTTTCCAGCTGATTGTGACACTTTAAATTTCTTGGGAGGTGCTGTGCCCTTTTTATGCCACTGCATGGAGTCTTGTTTGGACTCAGGTTCAGGTATTCTCTCGTCATATGCTGGCTCATACAGCTTTGAGGTGTCCCTAAAGATGGAAGACCACAGGTATGGCATAAAGAGGTCTAATCCACCTGGCTTCAAACATGGAAATATGTTTTTGAAACACTCCCAGAATGCTTTCGGGCTCCATTAAGTTGATACCAGCAACTCTTCCTCACATTCAAACCGGAGATCTCTAGAAAATTGTCTGCCACATTCTTCAATAGATTCCAGTATTGTATTGGATACAAACTTTTATCATAAGACGAAGGTTGGGAGACTTAATTCCATGGAATACTTGACTCCAGTTTGAATGTGACAGCATTGATTATGTCATATCAACCAAAAGATGGCGTCCAAAAAGATAATTCTGGCTGACTTTAATACTGTCGCTCCAACTATTGTGACAGTAAAAAGTGATGCGTTCTCCACCCTCTTCTCTCCCCTAGACCCCTAGAGGCTAATCAGAAAAAGGAAAGACTGCTTACGTGAATTCAGAAAGACACAGCTTTACTAATGAAGAAGAAACTAACAAGCTCACAGGGCGGAAATGATGAAACAAGTTTATAACTGAAAAAATGGCTTTCTCCTTCAGTATATTTTTACTTAGACTCAAAACATTTGTTGGCTGTTCTCTTAAGTTCATACGAACAACTCTTCTTTATATTTAAAGGCAAGTTGTTGAGAAAATCTTCTACCATACTACTCAATAGATTCAACTATTGTTTTGCATACAAAAATTCCATTATAGGAAGCAGATTAGATAACCATGATTATATGACATTAAGTAAAAGATGGCTCTGAAAAGAGAGTTTAATACTGTAAAATGGCTTGTCCTCCAAAAATAGTAAAGTAATTTCAAATGAATGTGGTGACCTTCAAGCGGCTAATCAAAAAAAGAGAGAAGAGCGCTCAAAAAGTACAGGTTTTTCTGGTGTAGAAGAAAAGCAACTTGGTGATTATCTTTACTATGCATATAAAATAAAGCTTCGTGAACTTGCTTACAAAACTTGATTAAGGTAACTGACATGATAAGTCCTGAAACTGAAACCTGCAATTAAGAGATATTAGATTACCTCCAAAAAATTTGGGATCGTCACAAAACGGTTGTATGAAGGATACTAAACAGATAGCCAAAGTGATTTCAGGTAAGAGGGGGCAACTTGCAACAGTTTTCTACACACTGAAACATATTAACTGTAGCCCAGACAACAAACATATTCTTGACAATTATAATAGATAGACACGTCAACATTGAAGGCTGGATAGAACAGCCTGAAAAATACTTCAACTCTACTGCATCTAACTCTAATGTTTTTACACTAGCAACAAGGAAAATAACCAAATAAAAAATATTTTAAGCCGAAAGTAAAGTTAATGTTTGTGCCAATATTGCTAGAGTGAAATGCTCTGTACCGAAAACGAACATATCTTTTTTCATTTAAAAAATGACTTTCATTTCTACCTATAATTTAATATCGAAAAATTTGCACCAAATACAACTTATTGCACTACACAACAATGACGGTAGGAAGCGGGTATTAAATCCAACATTAGCCATTTAGCGTCGGCTGTAGGGGGTGCAGGCGTACATAATGCATGCCGCGTGCGTCGCCCCAAAAGTCACATAAATAGCAGATTAAGTGACCGACTTGTGCCAGCCACGTGACCTCACATAGAAATGCAACGCGTCTGCTGATTTTATGTCGTTTATAAAATAACTCCTACCAGTAATAGTTGATCTTATTGCCCCTTCCGTATAAAACGCCCGTGGAAGTTGCAGATTTAGAATTGTATAAGCTGTATAGTGTTGTTACATCATAGCAGGGCTTTAAAGTGAAGAGCGATAATGAATGAATGTTATCCAAAAATTTATTTTTTAGTTTCTTTATTTTTTGCAAATATTACTAAATGCAGAATTAGCGTTGCCAGTATTAGGAAGTGGCGAAGCATTTTTATCATAGATATTCGACAATAGGAAACGTTTTTGAAATTTTCGTTCTTCCCAATTATTTCATCTTAGAGGGCTGACAGTTTGGCACAACGTAGAACAATGTTGCGCAAAATGCCAATAGATTCAGAAAGTGTAGTAGACCATAATGTTCTTACGATAACTAATTTCGGGGTTCGAAACTGACCCGTATAGAAGACAATCTGCCTTTAAGTTGATCCTACGTTCTCAGTCATAACCAGTGCCACCTTCATGTTAATTACCCGAAATACCTTTGTAACTTCAATATACAGGGTCATTCAAAGAACTGGTTTGTTAGAACTTTTTGATGTTCTTGAAATTCAACATTGTACCACATCCGGTTTACTGGAAGTTGACGTCAACTTTCTTCATTTAAATAGCATGGTATATTTTTTATGAGTTTCTTGTATCGGGCATACAATTGTGCATCAAAACTTATTAAGACACCCTATGTCAAAAATCAGCCGTTTTTGAAATATAGGGCCAATTGCAACGTTATGTTCAAAAGTCTGTATTTCTGAAGGTATTGTAGGTACAGGCCTCATATTTGGTATGTTATTAGCCGAAATAGCATACATCAAATTTACGTCCTAAAATTTATCATAATTTATACAGGGTCGTCCAAAATTAACGCTCATTTCAACCAACTTTACGTCGATAAAAGTAACTTTTTTTTAATGGAACATCCTATATATTATTGCATTTTTGAATACACTTAATAATTCTGTATCAGTGATTAGTAGACATATTAGCTTCTATCTTTTACGGGTTTTGAGTTATTAGACGTTTCCTGATGGAAATCTAAAAAATACGCCCTTTTAATGCATTTAAAATCTCAGTAATCCTTGAATGTCAAAATAATTGCTATTGTATTTGTACTATAAATACACATAGTTGATATCTGGCAAGCAAAATGGCAAATGAAATATATTTTGGGAAAGAAACGATATTTTAGATTTTTTTAATCTTTGAAACAAGTAGAATAATCTGAAACAACTTTGAAAATCTCGAATGCCTCGAATCCTGAGACCTTTTTGCTAAAAAATAGTTTTTCGTGATATATTTTTGATATTATTTTGCATTATATTTCGAAGTGTTTTTATTTAATCATCTAATTTATTATTGGTTTCAATTATTTGTGAAATATGGAGATTTTTTGACCTGCGAATTGAGTTTCTTTTTCGTATCATCTACTGTTTCCATTACAGGCACAATTTTCTTTTACAATGTGTTAATGTCTTCTTTATCAGCATTCTGTCTTTTGTAACACTGATTGAAGCTCTGACGAAGGTTTTTATTGTTTATCTTGGGTGGTTATTTTTTAATTCAACCATTTCTTGCCAGAAAACTTGATCTCTCCAAAATTTAATTTCGTCAGATTATCATATGTTCTGTAGCTTTATTTCGTCTTCTTGATGACCTTAATTTTATTTTTTTTTTAAGTTTTTGAGCTGGTTTAAAAGTGGCTTAGCTGGTTAAGTGCTGATTTGGAACTGTGTTCAAAATCACCTTAAAATCAGTTCTCAACTAGCAAAGTCGCTTTCAAGCTTGCTCAACCCCGAATATGAATGCAGTAGGTAATTTGGTATTGTAATTTGACACTAATTTTGGTTTTAATGGAAAAATGGTCTCGTTCTACTTTTGTCAAACATGTAAATGGCGTGGTTATCATAAATCCGAGGGTCATATATATAGTCCGTGCTTGAGGTTGTGGCAACGCTTGCCTTGAGCACGCGATTTTGACGTATGTCATTAGAAATCTGTCAAAATCGCGTGCTCAAGCACCAGCACAACCTCAAGCACGGCCTATAAATATAACCCTTAATGTTTGGAAATGGCTTGTTTTCTTTTTTCATCAAAACTGTTTACCCGATTGTTCACATGGATTTTTTTACTGCTGCGTATTTTTTGAGTCCACCGTACAATGTAGAACAAACTCAGAGCAACCAGACATAGCTTTCAAACTTTTGATCTTGCATTTGACGTTTCTCTAAACAAGCTGTAAGGATGTTAAATAATGTGTCTAACGGCCGATTATCAACGTTTTTTAAAGGTGGTTTTACTTAAATGACATTTAATTTAAATGAGCCTTTAAATGACGTTCAGTATTATGAAAATTATGAAATGCTTTAACTTATCATTTAACTAAAAGTGATTTTTGACAAGCAATAGGACAAAATCGTTAAATATTAGCATTTTTGTACATATTTCCTAGTTTTTGACGTTGACATTGGTTGATATGACATATAAGCATATTCCCCGAATTTCAGCAATAGCGTTGAATAAATGAATACATAAAGATGCGCAACCTGTGCCTATAACAGTTGACAGAAATTTCAGATCCTATCAAATGGAGATTTGCATTTCTGTCAATTGTCATAGGTTGCATATCTTACGGCAATAGTTTTTCTAATTTGACCGAAAACGGATTCTTTTTACGATATAAGAATGAAAAATGTATTTCTCAGCCTGTTGGAATCAATATATTGGCAAGAGTTGAATCATTTTTAAAGTTGGCTAACGCGGAAGTTGAGTGTGGCCGCTGTATAAGGCGTACTTTAACAACTTTATTGGCTAATAAAGGAGCTGATCTTATTACCATTACCGGCATGGTGGGTGGAAGACCTTTGCAATAGCAAGGAGTTATATGGACGACTCCGTATGTAACAAACTTCGTATTGCACGGAAAATGCAAGGTTCTTCTAGTTTAAGTCATTTCTCGGAAGATCTATAACTTGTTCCAAGAATGATTCAAACTAAAAGCTTGCTATTAACGGAAGCGAAGAAAAATATGAAAACGCGCAAAACGAAATGTCTATTAATATAAATTTTAATGTTAATTTAAACAAATAAACTTTGTTGAGTTAAGTCCATATTTTTTCATTATTTCAATAAGGGATAATGGGTCACTTCATATTCTTTTACTCCTTCCACTCCCTTTTACAGATAAGTCGTCAAATTTGTACAGTTATGTAAATGCTTAATGTCATGTAAATGCTTGTTTAAAAATGTTGATAATACGGGGCGTAGGGTCATATTTATAGTTCATACTTGAGGTTGTGTCTATGCTTGAGCACCCGATTTTGACGTAAATGCCATTACAAATATGTCAAAATCGCGCAAACTTCGAACTTTTGGGGCCCTATTTATAGTTCGTGCTTGAAGTTATGTTGATGCTTGAGCACGCGATTCTGACACATGTGCAATGACTTTTACGTCAAAATGGTGTACTTATGTATTGGTACAACCGTAAGCATAAACTATAAGCCTGGATCTTAGCTTACGTTCTGATTTTATAGTTCATGCTTACGATTGTGCCTATACACATTTTGACGTAAATGTCATTAAAAATGTGTCAAAAATCGCGTACTCGAGCAATGATACGAACTACAAATATGGCCCTAAAATTTGAAGTTGTAGTGTAGTCTTCGTTGTTTGCATACTGCATTTTTCCACTCTGACCCATGTCCATTCGAGTACAGTGAGTTCTGGTGATTCTTTGACTCCAGAATATCATCATTGACTTTCTTCATCAATTCTTCAATTAATCTTTGATGTAATGTGTTTGTCGTGCTATAGTATAACAAAAATTACAATGTTCCAATTTGCGGCCACCAATCAATACCATAAAAGCACGACACATACACAGTTCAAGAGCATATATAAAACGAAAATATGTGACAAGGATTCAAGTTAACAATCCGAATTTGCTATCAAAAAAATTACTTAAAACGTTGACATTCGAAAAGAAGAGAATACCAATTCATACACGGTTAGATTGTAATGTTAAAAAGCCCAGTCGCGTGACCCGAGGCACACGAGTACATGAACAGAAACATACGCGACCTGTCACCCTGATTGATCGAGTATTTAGAATAATCCGGCTCGGGCACGACCCCGGATCGCTGTGTGAACGCTTCGGACTTTGTTCTACCCTCAACGTTACCAAACCTACCCTTTTGTGCGTGCAATGACTTACGAACATGTAAACAATACGCGCATTAGCGTCTATTGTGGATGAACAATGATGCTGCCACTTATATTATAACAGTTTTAAATCTGATTTTTATCAGTGATAATAGCGAGAAAAATTGTATAAGGAACCGATACATCTCCTTAAAAGATACGTTTTGAACAGAATTACTTCGCATTAATGATACCCATATACTACATCCCTCCTATCATATTAAATTTATCCTTTGCGGTAATGTAAGAGTACATGACGTTATACATTGGAATGATTTCATCCTATGTTGGTGGTAGAGGAGGGTGTTGTATCTATTAAAACTAGAAGAAGTGTGACGTTTTCCTCCAGCAACCGTAGCGGGTGTATCCAAGTGTACCATTCGGACGGGCGAGCGCAACGAACATTAGCAACGACGAAACCGGAAATAGGCCGGAGATGAAACTGCGGCGTCATTTCCCGTAGACGCCTCGGCTCTTCGAGCTCTTCCACGTCTTCGACGTTAGTCGTCGTCGGGGGCTGCGGCAGCGGTAGCGCTGCTGATGGCGTTCTCCTTTCCCTTCCATCCATCTGCTGCCTCGCTCTCTTCACTGGCAACGATCTGCTGGAATCCCCGGTTCTCTCGGATACCCATGCTATGCTATACGGTACCCTCATCAAGTCCCTCTTAATTATTTGCCACAGTCGGCGAGCGGTGATTTACCGTTTTCGTTATTCTCAGTCGAAAGCTATGTATCGGTAGAGGAAATCGATTCGAATGGTAAATGTGCATAATATGTAAAGATGGTATACCTAATGATGAAATGTGCAGGTTGTGTATTTTAGGCATGTACATTCATTATTCGTTTGCTCATAATACATTTATATGAAATATGTAACCGTTCAGATACATATTATTAGATTCTTAGTTAATATCGGTTCGCCATTCATGCCTATATATTTGTACTGCACGTTTTAAACGTGACTTAAGACAAAGTCGGATTTAAACATGTATATGATTAAGTCCGACGTTGTGTGAAGACATCTTTTAGCCGCACAGTCCAAATGGACATGAATTATCTTTGGCGCCTACATCTCGAATCACTTAAGATACATAGGTAATTAAATTATAAATTCATATTTTAAACCTTGATGATAGAAGTGAACGAGTCGTTTGCAGACTAACACAAAACTTTTTTCTGAGAACGTTAAAACTCTATATGTACCAAGAGTGCCAACGTCTTAGAGGACTTTGCCATTATGATCCTAAATCAAAAACGCAGAGCATGGAATGGAAGCACACGGGTTCACCACCATGACACATTTCGCCTGCTTAAGTCTGCACTGATTATGGTTCGTAAAGTTTCTGGTTGGAATTTGGTAGACGTTACTTGATGTATTGACTTCTTCTCCCCTTTAAGTAATAAATAAGATTGAGCACAAAAGTTAAACAAAAACTGTATTGTCTTTATTTAAGATTTATTTTGTTGAAATCAATTTGAAAACTTGTAAATCTTGGACAACTCTGCCTACTTTTAAAATGTCCTGATCTCCGCAACGGTAAGGATTATAATACTATGGCATTTTATCAAAAATAACCAATGTCAAAATCACTGTGTTTCCAGAAAACAAAAAAAACTTTACCAAGCCAATATCGTTTATCATGGTTTATCACTTCTTTTATGCTAATATGAGTAAAAGTCCTTATTTTTGCGTGATTTGCAATAAACTTTATGGATATGAAACATTTAGTTTGGAAGAAAAACAACACGGAATCAATTTCGACCAACCAGTCACTTCACTTCTGAAGAAGATCACGACAAGATGATCAAAACGTCAAGTGCCACAACCTTTCTACACGGCAGAGAACCCGAGAACCGAAGAGCAGCCATCAACAGCGGCCGTGAAAGCCTGAAGACTACATTATTAATACAATTTTTTTTCTATTCTTGTCCATCGCTGTTATCATCCTCATCAAGGTCAATATTTTTGGTGGCTTCTATTACAGGAAATGATTGATAAAACGAGACGCTTTCTGGTTTTTTATTTTATCAGAACTAATGTTTTGAGTTTTTTTTTTTCATGAAATTTTCTAAAGATTTTTTATTTCGAATGGGGGCCAATGCAAGTTTCTTGAACTTTGACATATTGCGAATCAGCCGATATTTCGATAACACGGGCTTGTCTCAAGCTTAAACTTGGTCTTGGACTTTTGAAGAAGTTGACGACGTTAAATGGAGATGGTTTTTTCCTCGATTCTTTTATTAATAAATCCCAATCTTCTGGAATTTCTGGGCTATTGTTTCTTTTTTTATTCTCAATTAGAGCAAAATCCTGGTCATTCGGCAGAAAAGAGTGTCCTCTTATGGGAAATATGTGAGTAAGTTTTTTGAATAGTTTGTACCACCATATACTGGAAATATTACATGATTTTTATTCTGACCAGAACATCCATCACTAAATATAATAAGGTGATTATTATGTGTTATATCCTCATTATTAAGGTAATGTAGAACCATCGATGTGACATCGTTGGAACCTTTTTTTGCAGTATCTTCTGTATAAACATACATAGAAGCTGAATCATCAGCTAAGTTGTGAATCCCAAAGACATAGTAGCTTAACTCTTCCGGTAAATAGACTTTGTTGGGATTATCTCTGCGTGAATAATGAGATTGTCTCCTTCTAAAAGACTTAATGTGCAGCCGAATAAGATTCAAAATCTCATCTGGAAGGCCTATTGTTATGTTTTCCACGCTTGTCACAAGGAGCTAATCCAGAAGTTTTGATGGAATCTTGTATTCTTCGCAATCGACCTCTGGTAATCCCATGCAGGCTCAAAAACGCAGTATGGCATAAGTCTTCTTCCTTCTAGCTAGCGGGTCTTCAACCGCTAGGTAGCTGTCCTGTTCATTCTTTGAAGACAACGAATTGAATTTTTGCAATGTGTTTTGACGATCGTTAAATTCAATCTTTTCAAAGCATTTCTAGCCTTTGCATCTGCATCAAAAAATAGATACTTTCTGCTTTTTTATAACCTCACTTTTTCTCGCTTTGCATTTTCGTTTTAGCAAGCCACAGTACATTCGAATCTGGATCTCTTAAAATGTTCGATGACATTATAGAGTCTGTGCCGTTTATTTTACGCAACAACAATCAAAAGAATAAAAGACACTGCAAAATAACAAGCACATTGCACGGTAAACTTTTTAACCAGGTGATTGCAGGTGATTTTAAAATCTAGACAAAAACTGCCAATGTCATATTGTGACATTGGTTGTTTGTTTTAGCTAAAACACCATATCTTTCTACCGCTGTATCTCACTGATTTCGGCAGTTTTTGACACACAAGTTTATAAACATATGCAAATTTTTGCAGCAAATAGTGCCAATTGGTGCCAATAGCTAAAATTTAGCAAAAAATGACATTGGCTGTTTTTGATAAAAAGCCCTTTTCATATGTTACTATAGTGGGCAAATCATTTACGAACAGTAGAAACAGGAACAGACCCAGCACAGAGCCCTGAGCCACACCGCAGTTGACAGGGTATTGTCTTGACTTCACACCATTCGCATCCGCAACAAGTTTCCTTCCAGACATAAAAATATCTATTTCTTTACTACCACACAAGCCATAAGATTCCAATTTTTTTTGTCAAAACGTATGATCTACAAGGTCAAAGGCTTTACTTAAATCCATAAACACTTACACATCAAAATTGTTGAGAGAAACGAGTTTGAAAACTTCGTCAAATAAACATGTGTCTGTTGAATAATTAAACAATAATTTTAGGGGAGCTGCAATCAAATGAGAGCACATTTTTAAGACATACAAGCAAATACCATCACTTCCTGTAGATTTTAATTTTTCAAGTTTAATATAGCATTATATGTATGTACAATCCTCGGTAACAGGAGTAACAGACACAAAATTTAAAGATGCATCAGCTATTGTTTGTGGATCTTCAAAAGCTTTATCGTTATATTTTATTATTTTTGGACCCGATTCTTCCCTTTCAGTCTATTGTTTTCACTGTTTCTTGGTCTCAAGTATGAAGTAATAACCTCAGATAGATAGATAGATAGATAATTGACGGGATGGCTAAATAGCTTCTTGCTACTGCGACCTATGGGTCTATTGTAGCTTCCTGGTCTAACTTAGCCTTCTTCATGAGGCTTTCTAGCCTTGCCGTGTTTGTTTTCATATAGCTCTAGCCTCAATCTGGCTAGTCCCCCACATTGGCACAAAATGTGCCGCGAGGTCTCTTCTTCTGTCTGACAGATTCTGCACATAGCGTTTTCGGCCGGACCAAGGTTGCTCATATACTTATTGCACCTGTTATGTCCTGTTAGTAGATCTACTACCAACCTGACCGTTCTCCTGCCTTTGTTCAAAAGGTCATCAGTATATTCAGGCATGTATTCTTTTATGAATTCTTTAGCCTGCCTCTGCCCTGGAGAACCTTTCCACCATTCGAGGGATTTATCCGCCGATTTATCCTTTTCGTGGTTCAACACTATGGTATAGGTCCAATGAGTCACCTCGACGCTCCTCCTTTGGCCAGGGCATCTGCCTTCTCATTTGCTTTAATCCTGAAACCGTTGGGCTTGGCATCTCGAACGGGCTCGTTTAAACACTGCTACCCAATATTGTACTGTTGTAAATGAAGGAGCAGACCCTAATTAACCCGAACTAAACAGATGTGAGTGTAAATCATTACAGATCACCATTGTCATTGTTATCAGAGGTAATAATTTTGACGTCAGATCTATTTAACAAAGAAACAAAATCGAAAACAAAACCTTAACAAGAGAACGAACACTAACTTAAAAAAGAAATCGCGTGATAGATATTAGCACTCAATATATTTGAAGGATCGCAGTAGGCGTAGACGAAGCTAGCTCTCGGGCGGTAATTTTGGCGTCGAATGCATGCACATCGCGTAGAACTTGAATTCTCCTTCTTTTAAGATGTTATCTAAATGACGTATTAGATTTTTAAAACTTTTATATTCGCGCTCTGGTTACATAAAGTACGTATAACGTAAAAGGAATAGAGAGAACGCAAAAATAAAAGGAAGAGAAAAAAAGGCACGAGCCCACAGAGTATATACGCGGATCATTATAAGGTTTTAATTTATTTTCGTTTTTATGGTCCCGAGAAGGAGATCTGCTTGCGTTAAAATATGAGCGCTCGGTGTAGATATGCCGGAGAAATAAGACGGAACCTTATGCCCCTGAGGAATATCAGAGAAGGAGGAGTGTTAGAACGCCGCGTTCTTTTCGATGGTAACCTTACTCCGTTGGTCGTCATATTATAACCTGTATAATATGGTGTCGTTGATGTTTTTTTTTTAATTTTATTTGCTTTTATAGTTAGCGTGCAGCTAAATATATTTATTTAGATAAAGTTTCAACTCCCACAGCTAATTTCAGACTTGTGAAAAGATATACCTCTTTAGATTTTAAACCGAAAGTGACTTCGTTATCAATGAAGTTTAATATAAAGAAGATCAAACGAATTAAAATTGACTCGATATAAATTAGCTCGACTTATAAGCAACAACTTCTGTTTAAATGAGCTGTGTCTCCGTCCAATACACAATCAACTCTCATATGCATATTATCCCGATATGAATAGCAAATGAACGATAATCTGAAAATCAAACTGCAATTAATCAGGGTCTAAGCGTCATTACCATAAAGGCTAGTGTATATGAATCGTACACATGCATGCCATACCGGGTAAATTATACATTATTCATTGCTTGATCGCGTATAATACACTTATGAATATGTGGTGATTAATACATGCAAGGGCGAATTTTTTTTTATATAATTTACCTAACCATGAAAATGAGCTTTAAAGAAAAGTTGATTCAAAATAATGTCGAGAATAAAGCTTTCATCATTTGCCGTCCATTCATCTCCGCAATTTTTTTTCACGATTGAAATAAATAAAACAATGCCAGAATTGCAGAAGTTATAAAGGATGAGGAGCATATTTTAATAACAATGTACATTTTATAACATTCATGATGACGGCACGCCGAAATCAATTTGCATTTTATTAAATAGCACATTTATGTTTTCTGTCACTGTATTGTAAGAAGATGGTATTTCCAACACCTCACAATCACTTATTAAATATTTTATCGAACTATGTTTGCAATTACAAAGAATGAAATTTGATTATTTAAATTTCGCGGTATCGAAGTTTCAAGCTTAGTTTACCGATATTTTACGTAACGCATGCTAAATGTGTATGACATTTGTCAGATTTGACTTAAATCACTGTTCTGCTATTTGCTTATCTTAAAGTGTAACTTGCTAAATTTAAAATATGAAGTGTAAACTATGAAATCTACGACAGCTATTTTATTATAAAAACGAATATAAACGTATATAAAACGAATAATTAATTTTGAGCCCAATTCAAATTTTGCGTTTTACGCAAATATGCATCAGGTAAACAACAATATTTGCACCCTTCAAAATTTGAAATATTGGCGGCAATTTCAAGAAGTGGTTGATTTCATTTCTTATTAAAATCGGTCATATTTTATACAGTTATACGTTAAAAAATTAGCTGTTTAAGAAATTTACAATAAAAATACTACATTCGATTTAAATAAATGCAAATTGATTTCGGTATGACGTTATGATGAATAGTATAAAATCCACGTTTTTATTAAAATGTGCTTCCCTTAGAACTCTATAACTTTACTTGATCCGTTTTAAATTTCTTATTTAGTTTGGCCATAATTTCAATGCATCATTTTAAGTGGCGCAGCCTGTACTTGACAGGTTCAGGGATAAAGTTCTTGAGGGAAAAGCGCTACAAGACGAACAATTTATGCTCAAGAAAGATCTCTCTACAAACTTGCAGCCCCACAGACAAACTGAAATTATTCACTCAACTAAAATAGAGAAATGGTAGGCAGCGTCTCCTTTGATATCCCTTTTTGCCACAAGAGCCTATTTCAATGGTTGTCCATATTTTTGGCTGGTGGCGCTTCTTCAAACAATCCTCTACTTAGAGGGTTCAGAAGAAAGGTGTTCCCAATCGCCAATTATTGGATGCGCAAGTATAATTTAAAGGATTTTCAACAGAGGGGATTTATTAGTAGTATTAAATTGCTATTGACCTATTGAAATCAGTATGTGTCATTCTTTCGAAATATAAGCAACATATTTTTTTTGGGCTCCAATAGGTATGTCAACTTTTGTGCTTACAAATCCGTTTTTTTTGTTTTCTTCTAAAGGAAAGTACAACGAAAACTCATCCCATACTGTGTGAGACTTATGGAGAACATGCTCCAGCACTTTAGACTTGTGAGTTTTCATTTAAACGGTTCGAAAGTAGTGGCAAAAGGAACTTGCTGCATGTTTGGGAGTAACTCGAAGAATCATTTCATTCCCTCTAATGAGCACGGGTATCATGCACAGGAAATTGGGTTCCATGTGAACTGAAACCAAAAAATATTGAAAGCAGTACAAAGGGAAGCCTTTTCCGCATCGTATCGTTACTTGAGCGAATAATGGATCCAGTACGACAACCCAAAATGCAGGGAAATGAGATGTGAGGCTCGGCCAACCCGGCACATCGACTCCAAAGCCGAATATCGACGGTTCGTCGGTAATGCTGTGTATTTGATAGGATCAGAAGGGTGTGGTGTATTATGAGCTGCTAAAACCGGGTAAAAACATTAATGAGGAAAGCTACCGACAACAAATCATCAGATTGAAGCGAGGATTGAACTAAAGACGGCCGGAATGGGCGACCAGACACAACTGGTTGATTTTGCATCATGACAATGGTCGGTTACATGTTACGCAACTCGTTAAAATCCGACTACCACTTGTTTCAATTAATGCAGAATGCCTTGTCCGGAATACGCTTCACTTCAATTGAGGTATCAAAAATTGGATCGATACGTTCTTGGCCTCAAAGGATGAGCGGTTCTACCGGAACCTTCTGCTTATAACACTCTTATGATTAACATCCAGGTCAACCAATCGAATCAACAGGACCATTAAGGCAATATAATATAATGAATTAATATGGAAAGTACCCAGATAACACGTTAAAGTGTCTAGTTTAGCCAAATTTACCCAAATTGACAGACCAAGTTGTTTTTGATTTGTTGGAAAGTTTCTATAGAGGCTTTGCTAATTGAAATCTTTAGAGACCTTCTGAAGAGGCTGACATTATGGTCAACGAAACACCAATTGCAAACTTATCTACACGATAACACAGATAAAACTTCAACGCAGTAAATGACAGTCGTGGCCTCCTCTCTCTATCTTTGAGTTCGTCTTTGTATATAAGTGCTCATCCCTGTACTGTAAAATGGTTGGGGTCGCACAAACAAAATTGTTAGCAACCTTCTTTGCTAATAAGTTTTAGCTTCTTCTTTGCCCAAAATAAACATTAATGGTAAAACTACCATATGCTACAAGAATTAGACATCTATACATGCTGCTTGTAACCATTTTAGACATCCTGTGTAACATATCTAGTGCTAATTTACTACAGAATAGCTAAATCTATCCTTGCAATAAACACAAATAAACTCTTTTTCAAAAATGCTTTCTTGTTCTGGTTTGGATTTCAGTTTTTATGTGGAAAGCTCTTAATAATTCGATTTAGCTAAATTATGTTTGTATAGAGAACTTGTTATGATTTGAGCCTTTTGTTACAATCGTTTGTTTTTCTTCACAGATTGGTGTTTTTCTTCCCCCCTCCTCTACACTTCTTCCCCAAAAATGTTGTTCATGTTTTCTTTCAGGATGTCTTTTGTCTGGAACGCTTATTTCATCACTTCTATCTTGCTGATTCATCTTGAGTATTCAGAATTTCTGCAAGAGCAAAGTCACCATCGGCAAAATATTTGGATTAAACTTGCTAACGCCCGCTTTGTCAAAGGCCATGGGTTATGTTGTCCAGACACCTTCAGCATTACGGAAATAAAGAGTAGAATAAATTAGAGGAAAAGTTTCAATGTATTTATGGTACTTTCTTTACACATAGCAGGTCCTTCACCCCCTCTTCTCCTCCCTCCCCCTCGCTATCCTGCTCCCCCTCTCCACCATTAAGAGAATAGTTTATCTTCCATTATACCAGGGACAATAGGTCTTCTGCAGTGGTCGCTTCTGCCGCCCTCCCTCGCCCCTTCCCCCACCCACAATTTTTTTCCTTCACCCCTCTTCTCCTCCCTCCCCCTCGCTATCCTGCTCCCCCTCTCCACCATTAAGAGAATAGTTTATCTTCCATTATACCATTTGACAATAGGTCTTCTGCAGTGGTCGCTTCTGCCCCCCTCGCCCCTTCTCCCACCCGCAGGTTTTTTATTATCTTTATGTCAGATCTTCCTAAGTATAGTGACACCTAATATAGTGATAATCGTGCAACTCAACCTCTGTGGCAGGTCCTTCACCTCCCATTAAGAGAATAGTAGACCAGTGACAATAGGTATGCTGCAGTGGTCGCTTCTGACCCCCTCCTCTTCTCCCTACCCCAGTATTTTTATTATCTTTATGGCAGATCTTCCTAAATCTAACTCGCAGTATACACGAATCACTCTGTACACGTAGGCGTCAGCGTTTATCGGACAAGATATTTTATTTTTATTTTGGGGGCGTAGTCAGTCCGCAGGCTGACAAGTGGCCCCTCTGAACCGCCCTATCAAAATTTCATCCTGGAACCGCCATGTATGGCATACGTCAGGATGTTCGGCTGTCTTTACGTTCAATTGCTACCCTACTTCTCCCCTCCCTGGCATTGCTGGCAGGATTAGGAGTTCCGGTGGTTTGCTACACCTGCCTGCCGGTTACTTTCTTCCTCTTCTTTTGTTTTCATTATTACCTGGAACATTTTGTGTACGGACTTCGCAGCGCTCTGAGGTCATCATGGTCGCGGCTAAGTTTTCAGGCGACAGTTCTTTGCCAATCACGCTGTAAGTGTGCTATTGTACGTCATACCATCTGTCAAATCAGAAGGCTATGTGTTCAACAGTGTCTTCATGGTCGCAGTAAATGCAGCTAGCATCGCTATCCTTACCAAACCGCAGCGCGTACGCTCTAAATACTCCGTGTCCGGTGAGTACTTGTGAAAGGTAGTAATGTACGCGTCGGAATTTACAGCTCAACCACGGTCCTATATTACGGATAATTTTCTTCGTCCACTGCGCCTTATTGGTGTTCTCCTCCCAGCGCTGCTGCCATCTGTCGAGGGTTATGGCCCGCGCAGTCTCTCGACACGCCTTGCTCCCGTTCTCGTAGACGTATTTACGCTCGTATGCCAGAAGGTCAATGGGGGTTATTCCAGTCACTATCTGGAGCGGCACTGTAGACGTGGTTCGAAAAGCCGACGCAACCCTAATTAGAGCTTTCCTTTGGACCCGTTCCGCAATGGTGCAGTAGACCTTCATATCTAGTACTTCGCTCCATATCGGGGCACCGTACAAGATGATGGAGTGTATGACATCTGCCAATATTCTGCGCATGGTACTGCTGGGACCATCTATGTTGCGACCTTATCTTCCGCTGTCTTTGCCACGCACTTAATGTGCTCACCAAAACACAGACGCTGGTCGAGAACAATTTCCAGGTATGTAATACTTTTCTTTGGTCTGATAGTAGTGCCTCCCACATCAAATACCACGTGGCCCCTACCTCGCTTGCCCTTAAATATGATCGCCTCAGATGTTGCTGGGGCTAACTCCAGTTTATTCCCTATCAGCCAGTTCTTCAATGTTCTTAAAGACTCGTTGCCTTTAGTCATTAGGTCTTGTTCGTTATTGGCTGTTACCATCAGGGCCAAATCGTCCACATATCCCAGAATGGTAGCGCCCGTGGGTAGATCCACCTGGAAAATGTCATCAAACAAGAGGTTCCACAATACAGGACCCAACAGAGAGCCCTGTGGCACTCCTGCTCCAATTCTAATCCGCTCACCACTCTCAACTTGCAGCTCAGATAGTCGCGCACCACATTCACTAAGTACTTAGCTACGCCCCACCACTCTAGCTTTCCGATGATAACGCTCCAGTCAGTAGAGTTAAACGCGTTTCGGACGTCCAATGTCACTAAGGCGCACCACCTCTCCTGGCACTCGCGTACCGATAGCTTCACCCGTTGGATCGCTTGCACCGTAGATCTCCCCTTCCTGAAACCGAACTGGTTATCCGAGAACCCACCGCCTCTTTCTATTTCCTCTAACAAGCGCGTTCTGATGAAAGCTTCGTACAGCTTGCTAAGTGTATTTAGTAGAAACAACGGTCTAAACAAGGAGGGAGACTCCATGTCAATTTCTTTCTTCGGCAGCAACACTACCTTAGCCGTTCTCCAACTCTTAGGGAAAATCTGAGCACCCATTAAACTATTTAATACCCCCAGAAGCCATTCCTGGTTGGTTTGCACCGCAAGTTTAACAGCATTGGGAGGTACCCCGTCCAATCCCGAGGCTTTTCCACTTTTAATGTCAGCCGTGGCCTGCTTTAGTTCATTTATCGCGATGCTTCTAGCTTCCCGCCCCACTTCTCTGGATACTGTTGGCGTAGGAGTTTCGTCGTCGTATAATGCAACAAGCTCTTTAAGGATCTCGATTTTCTTACTGCTCGGGATGTCATAAGGCGAGTAGTTTCCCATTTCGCGCATGGTGATCCTATACCCATCCCCCCCAGATGTCCTTTTCTAGCCTGTTACAGAGATTTACCCATCTTCTCCCCTTTTCTTGCCTGATGTGTTTGGCTAGTTCTCGCTTCAGTGTCTTATATCTATATAGGGCCTGCAGCTTCATATGCTACCGGATGCATTTTGGTTCCTGGCCAGCCGCGCTTGCTGGAAATCTCATCAGTCCACCAGTATAGCGTGGTTTTCACCCCGGCTACCCTCTGCGAGCTGTACTTGTACACGTCCTTTATTACCTTGGCACACTGTTGCCATGAGCTCTTTTCCTTTTACGACATTCCTTCAATCCTCATCTCCAGGTGCATAGCGAAAGCATCCCAGTCGCAGTGGACAGATCTCTGACATAGCGATGACCTCCTCGTATTAACCGTGGTACCTATTTCAAAATATATATGGGCATGGTCAGACAGATCGGACAAGATATTAGTTTGGTCTTTAAAATGAAGATTGAAACTTAATTAATCAAAATGTGTGGCAATCCAATTCGCTAACAAACTTCCTCCTCCATTTGAAAATGTCATGGTTAGGAATTTCAAGATCTCTTGAAGCCCTTCATTATTGTACTTGCACATACATGACCCTCAAAAAAGTCAACCCCACCAAATCCTGTTTATATTAATTGTTCTGTGATAGGAATACGGAATTATGTACTATGTATACATACGTACATAGCCTTATAACCTCGTATACTTTTAAAATCCTGTTGTGTGATCCTAACAGTCAAAAAACAGAACATTCCCCTAATTAAAATGGAAGCAACTTTTTAATTACTCCACCTCCTTTAAATCTAAAAGAACCGTTCCGAAAAAACAGCAATTATAAATCAAGACGGCGCCAAATCGTTTCTTCCGTTTTGTCTCATTACGAGACATCAAAACAACGTCGTTTTCTTCCCCTATCTCTAAGAGACCAAGCCTTTGCACCAGCTTACTAACTGCAATTTACACATGCGTCATTTTCGTCCGTCTTCTATACATGGAATATAAGATAGAAACAGGGTGAATCCAATTACCATCCTCCTTGGATTTTGTATTGCACAGCACATTTGGTGTTAACCAAGCGTTCGATCAAAGGGGCCGATGCGAGATGTCTCGAGGCATCTGTCCGATGTGTCTCCCGTCTCTTAATAATATTTATGTTTTATAATTACTAAGTGGGGCACGAAACGTTGAATAATGTACCACACATGTATCGTCGGATACAATGATAGTCAAAAATTAATGAACATACTTAATATATAGGTACGCACTACATTCAATTAATAGCATTGCAAAAATAAAAAGCCGCTACTATAATCCAGTATTATAAACGGGGAATACCTGGAACGATCTTGAAAAAGAAATGGTGAAAAATGAGTCTTTTATATGCAAATATTTATACACTATAATAACCTAACATAATCATATAGAACAACTTCCGCGTAATATTCACTTCATTGAGCGTAATATTTCATCTAAGTTTGATGTACGCTATCTTCTTCCTTCTTTGTTCCGGGCGTATTCTATATGGAGCTCCCGTTCCACTCGAGGTCCATAAATCCTCGACTGAACGCGTATCATTGTACTATCACATATAACTATGCAAATTTCTATTTATGACGCGCACAAACACACAGAGACTCGGCCGTAATTAATTTAATCTGCCTTAATTTATCACTGTATTAATTTAAATGACATAATTACTACTAGTGCAGCATAGTGGCGCGCTAGTGTGCAACAGACGTATATGTACAGCGTAAGAGGGGAACGCTTCTAAATTGTGTCTGTATTCAAGTGGGTGGTCTAGAATCCAAGAAGGATAATTTGAGACCGTTCACTATCATTGAGATTTACTTTTTCGAGATATCTCCAGTATTAAGACACGTACGACCTACAATTAGTCTTAACGACATTTTTAAATATTTTCTTATTTACTCCTAAACTCTCCTAACAAAACACGTATATCAAGGAAAGCAATATCTGCGTCGCATTTCGATGTGTCACGTTCAGATTTATGTATTTTTAACCAAAAATATTGTACTGCGCCTATACGTACAGTTTGGCCAACTCAAAGTTTCTAATAAATTTGAAAAATGTTATGTTAGATGTATAAAGAGTGTAACGTAAATGATTCTACGTGACGTCACGCAATATTTTCAATTTGGAATATTGGCAACTTGAAAATTTTCCATTCAATTTTTGATTAACGTCGACACCTCACCTATATCACTCTCTAAATTTGAATTTTATAGGTACATACTTTAAAATAAAATGTTTGCTCTTTACTGAATTTTGTACATTTTCAAACTAAACTGTAAATATGATTACATACTTGAATAGATTTTCAATATATTTGAGAGATATACAGGATAAACAAAATCAAGTGAAAGGTGAGTCATTCAAAATTTTCAGTTGGGAACACTGAGTAATTGGCAACAATGATAGAGTCAACTAACTTGTGCGATCAACCCCCGGATTCCGAGTACCCGATACGAAGTGGATTCTCCATATTATATCGTAAAATGGAATTCAGAACTGCTATCGTATTCGGGCGCTTCGTTTTACAGCGTTGCCACCGCTTGTTTATTTTCGTAAATATTATGGAATTCCGAATGCACGGTACGAAGTGAATCCACCATCTTTAATCGAAGAAACGGAATTCCGAACACAAAAAAGTCGTAGTCGTTTCGTAATTATTGGCAGTTCGTCCTCGAAACCAAAAGGGGTGTCGAGTTCTATTTCTATCCTTCTTTGATTATGTTTCTTACCAATATTCCTACTTTTTTTACTTGATACTCAACTGCGGTGTGTATTTTGTAATACAAGAGTACGGTTATTCTTTTTTTTTATGCGCACTATGTGCATAAGATTTTAGTTAAAATAAACTATTATTATTATTTAGTGTTTGAAAACAATTTCGATACGTAAGCCAACGTTAATTAATATACGTTTACCTACATTTTGACTTATGACATGGGTTTTTTCTAGTTTATTTTTTAAAATGTTTCCCGTGTTTCGACGAGCTGTTCGTCGCCGTCAGCAAAATTTAATGCTGCTGAGAAGGCGCATAGAAAATCGAGCACGTAATAATGTTTATCATTTAAGTGAAGATAGGTTTACAGAGTTATTTAGGATACCAACACAGGTAGCTAGAGAGCTAATAGATACATTAAGACACGATATAAGCACGTGTGTCCAATTTGCAAAGAAGCATCAATATCGAATGCCTAAGCTATTTAATTTATTTGCTAATTCGTCCCATAACCTTTTCTGTTCTATTCTACCGTTTGGCCCTCTAAATTGCCCTTTCAATAAATTTGGATACTTTTCCATATACTCTAAAACGACATCCCAGTGCTCTTTCGCGAATTTCGACACGATAACTTATTCACCATTTGTTCAATATTGCCAATAGCATATCGTGAAATCTGAGAAATTTTCCCTATGTGTACGAGCTTTTCAATCTTTTTATTAGTAATCACCGAAAATGCACGAAGATTTGGGTAATACGATGCGGTTGTTGTCCGGAATCGCAAATCACAATACGACATCGAAACGATCGTCGTTTCAAAACCGAGTTCGTATCGTAATCTCGGAATCCGAGGGTAACTCAAGAGTTTCAAAACGCCCGTTAGCGACAAAATTTTACAGCGGAGTAGAACATTTTACTTTTCTAGTATTGGCTACTCGGTCGCTTCTTGTTTTTGTTTTTTTTTTTTACATACCGTATAAGGCTGCGTGAATAGTAGAGAGTGGCGCAAAATTCTCTATACCTTATTTCAAAGAGACAGACAAAATTCTGAACAAACCCAAATGACAGTTGTTTCTTATTGGCTGAAAGCAGAGCAAAGCCACATTATGCAACGTTCTGTTATTGCTGTCTATTGTCAAATATTCTGACATTGTTTATACCACAGCTGTATTTAAAGTTTTACAATAATTACTACATTGGTTTATCTGTTTTTCGGTATAGATTAGTTCTCTTTTAGCTTACTTACCAGAAAATGTCACATAAAATTTAGTTTGCAAATTACATATTGTAATTTGGGCTAGGTGTGGGTTCAGAATTTTGTCTCGATATATTTCGATTAAAATTTCTTAAACGTTACAAAATAAATGAAATAACTGTCATCTTATTACCGAGTTACTGACATATTTCTAATTTAGAAAGAGTAAGACAAAATACTAGAAAAAAAAATTAGCTACAGTGATTTTCTTTTATGAATAATTTTTTAACTTTTAAATCTTGCATCAAAGTTAAAAACCAATTTTGCACTACTCTCCACTCGCCGCGTAACCATAACCTATAACGTCAACATGACAGTAGTGTACAAAACAAGGAGACTTGTTAGCGATTCCTCAGTGTTCCCAACATAAATTTGTCGATCACCTAAAAGCGTTTTGAGTTGTAGATACATATATACACTTTCGTTTTACATGCGCTTCGCTTCAGTTGTGACGTCAACTGAAGTATTACAGAAATGCAAGAACCAAGTGAAACACAAAAACGAACGCTTCTTATAGGTTAGGTGAAGCGTATCACTATCACAACAAGTGACGCGCTATCAGTCTGCTTCACATTCATCTGAAGCACTTCAGTAAAGTGCATCGTAAAAGTGCATTTCCACATCACTTGATTTTTTAAAAGAACGCAGTTGGTAACAGAAGTGAAGCAAAACTTCAGAAGCGTATGTAAAACGAAAGCACCTATAATAATATAGTTTTCACAGATTCTGTGAAGGTTATGTAGGCTACTTTGGTAATCTCCAAAAAATATGCAAACTGGAAACAACGAAGATTTGACATAGACAAATAAGTCATCAGTGCTTTTGTATTTACCTAACTCTTTATCTTTTTATTTACATTTTTGATTAAGTATACAGATTTTACTGAGAAAATTTTAATTAGAAGAGAATTAAAAGTATTGTAGCATATATTCACTTTGCATAATTATGCGGTGGAAAAGAAATTTTTATATTCTAAAGAAGACAAGTTAGTAGCAATATATAGACAGTTATAAATACTTAAATAACAAAGTAACAACAAACAAAAACAACCAAATGTAGCTAACTATATTATAGAATGTAAAAATCAAGCAAACCAGGATTTTTACACTACCACTGCACTTCACTTGAGATTGCTCGCTTTGTATTTCCTACCATTTGAATTGTATAAAATTCAGTAGAATAAAATCGTAAGACAACTCTGCTTATAAAATCACTTGTTAGATAATTGAACCTCTTTAATATAATAGCAAGAAATAGAGAGTAGTATTGAGTGGTATTGAGGTTCAACTATCAAGCTGTGGTAGCCTGGTTTGCAGAGAAAGATAAAAATATCTTTTTGTAAAGTCTAGAGGCGTTGCAGATTTGTTGTAATAAATGTATCCAATTTATAATAAAATATTATGACCTTCAAATTTTGTTTGCTTCTATTGTAGGCTGAGAATTTTTCAATACATCCTCATATATGTAACTTCAAATATACTGTTTTTCTCTCTATGTAGTACTTGTCTGATTCATTTAAATTGTGCCTAGCTAATAATAACAGTATGTATAGACCGTGTGAGTACTGAAATATACATATAAAAAAGCGCGATAAAAAAACCGACGATATGCCTGCAACGCATCCAATAATTATGCAAGTTAGACATCTCATTAAACGAATTATGGAACCATTATAGAACTACAGAGTCCCCAGTAGGTAGAGGGCAAAACTAGATGTCTAATGTTACGTATCGTATACTCTAGATGGCAGCACATGCCGGAAAGATTCCTATCGGTTTGATGACTTTTTATGAGGAAAATATCTGTGAAGTTATAGCACCTGCTATAGAGGGCGCAATGTTTCAAAAAAACACAAAATATATTTCTCACATAAACAAGTAACCAAGTAGTGATGGGTCCAACCTGTTATTTTCAAATAACAGTTGCAACTGCTGTTAGAAAAAAATATTCAGTTATTTCCGTTATTTTTTACGTATAATGAGGTCCTTTTGATAAAATATGCAGTAATCATATATTAATTGGCGGGAATACATTTCGAGAATCAAAAAATCAATCAAATTTTGTTTATAAATCAAAATGAAAATGTATAAGAATTTATAAATGTAATCATGATATTTTTGATTTTTTAAATTTATTTATTTTTAATAGTTATAATTTATCTGTTCCTCTGTTCTTCTGTTTTTAATAGTGTAGTCTTTTTATATTCATAAAAAATCGCTTTGAAGAGTATTAGTTTTAAGGGTTTTATTTTAATGTAAAATCTTATGTAAAATACCCGTTGAAAAACTTCATTATAGGCTTGAGAAACCACAATTATTAAACCTTCACTAGGGCATGATAATTTTATTTATTATATAAATTTATAATTTTATAGGCTATTAATGAGAAACCACAGCCATCTAATTATTAAACCTTCACTAGGGCATGATAATTTTATTTATTATATAAATTTATAAGAATGTCAAAAAGAAAACAAAACCTATATAAATATGTGGGTCGCTATTAATCGACAAACGGAAAACAGACTTCTGCGCGCACCGCCACAGCGTTTGCATCTGTGGTTTTTATATTTGTTGTAATACGAGAGACATGAGCAACAGAGCAACATAAAGTAGTTGCGTCCCCGTTATTTTTGCACGGAGCGACACTGTTAATTCTCGTTGTTAATCGATGACTCAACTAGCTCTTCAACCTGTTATTTTTGTCGAACCATAACAGTTGCACACTGTTATGAGTATACACCAGTTGCAAAATAACAGTTCGTTAAATAAAAAACCATCACTGTAACCAAGTAACATTACAGTTCCAAAGATAGTAAACCTGTGTTCTATATATTTTTATCAACTAAATTTTAACCACATACAAATTTGTTTCATTAACAAATATGTTAGTCAAAAAGGAAATATATTTCGTGTGTAGAACTTGCCTTAAAATTGGTAGGAATTACTTTAATTTATTTAACTATTTCGAAAATGGTACAGCCCTATCAGATATGTTACTAGAATGTATAACTAGGCAGGTAAAATTATGGTTTATATTTCCATTCCTATAAGTGTATCGTCGTCTTGCGTTATAGGCAGAAGAAGATGATGGGTTACCTTCGCACATATGTAGTGAATGCAAAACTAAACTATATTCCTCGTGGATTTTTAAATCACTAGCGTTAGAAGCGGAGACTAAATTACGTAGCAATACAAAGTTGACGAAAAGACATGAAGAACCTGATATTATTAAGGGAGAGACTGTTGTAACATGTAGCGATTATAATATTGATGATGCAATACAACTACAATATTCAGGTCCATTAACATCCAGAAATGATTCTGTTAATGATGAATTATCTAGACACAATACAGATGATAGTATATGTGATGAAAATGAAATACCGAAAACTTATGACGGAAAAGAGGAAATTGAATATTTGGGAGAGTCTCAGTGCAAGAATGAGATTTTAGCTGTCAACAATAATGAAAATGATGTAGTTGAATATACGGCAAATTTAAATAGTCTAGAAGAAAAATCATTCAACTTAGAGGTGAATATAGATAAAACGTTAACTAAGGCAGATGAAGAACAAAATTTAAATCAAAATTTTGAAAATGCTTGCGTTAATAATGATAATAAAACTATATCTAAAGTTAAAATATTAAAAAATAAGTTATCCCACAGACCAGTTGGAAATAAAAAAAATACAAAACGTATAAAACGTAATATCAGTAGTAAATCATTTATGACTGAACACCAACAAACAGAGAAATCTGAGAATTGCACCAACATCTTCACGTGCAGTAGTTGTAATCGATCTTTCCGTTCAAGAAAATCGTTGAGAATGCACATGACGATGAAAGGTCCACACATACAAGAGGATAGACATATATGTCAAATTTGTGGGGTTGAATTTGACACGCTTAATAAATTCAAATACCACATAAACATTCATGCAAATGGACCTCACGAATGCGATATCTGCAAAAAAAAATTTACGAATCGGTCTAGCCTTAAAGCACATATTGAACGACATACTCAAACTTCAGAATCAAAACCGATATGTGAATTATGTGGGAAAGTGTATTCAAATATATTTACTTTAAGGAAACACTATGCAACTCATAACACTGAAAGAACTATACCTTGCCCTACATGTGGGAAGCTCTTTACAACTCAAAGAAATATGAGAGCTCACTTGAGATCTCACACTGCACATGCATCCCACATATGTGAATATTGCAATAAAGGTTTTAAGAGTCCGAATAGAAAGAGAAGACATGTATTAACACATACTGGTGAGAAACCGCATCCATGTAAACTCTGCGACAAAAGATTTGCAGATAATCCAACGTTATATCGCCACATGTTGACACATACTGGAGAAACTAAGTTTGTGTGTGATAAGTGTCCGTATAAATGTAGATATAAGCAGCAATTTGATAATCATTTAAAGAAACACAAGTAAATGATATTAAATTATAAAATCCCAATCATTTTCCTTTTATCTAAATAATTTTAGAAGATTTTCGTTTCGCCTCCTCCGCCCCTTTACTATTTACACACAGATACTTTCTATGTTCAAATCAGCATAATTATAATTATTACTATGGGAGCAAAATTCCTTAGATCTCTAAGAACAAATATTTCATTTCACAATATAGCAAAAGCAACCCATGTATGTACACTCAAAGAAAAAAGAAATAGGACAGTTAAGGGTATCGTTTCTGTCACATATCTGTTTTCTTTGTGTGTACATACAGCATGTGACAATCACAATTCAAATGGGACAACTTATTGTTGTTTTCCTAAAAATATTAGAATAAAATAACCCTCAGTGCCCAACAATTTTATGACCGAAATGCATACACAGAGAAAATACTTATTCCTTTTCATACATAGCCTTATTTTATTCGACCGATAGCAAGATAACTTTTCTAACTGTTCCTTAGTAAAATACGTGTTATCACATAAACAAGTTAATTTATCACTGTCACTGTATTAATTTAAATTACATAATTACTACTAGTGCATAGTGATGTGTTCAACCTGTTATTTTCAAATAACAGTTGCAACTGCTGTTAGAAAAAAATAACAGGTAACAGTTATATCTGTTATTTTTTACGTATAATGAGGTCCTTTTGATAAAATATGCAGTAATCATATATTAATTGCCGGGAATACATTTCGAGAATCAAAAAGAATGAAAGAATGTTCTCCAAAAGTGGACAACTAATTTCTGACCGTAGAAACCGTATATCCAGTTCCAAAGTTAAGCAAATTTTGTTTATAAAACAAAATGAAAATTTATAACAATTTAAAAATGTAATTTATGTTATTTTCGTAGATTTTTTAAATATTATTTATTTTTAATAGTTATAATTTATCTGTTCCTCTGTTATTCTGTTTTTAATAGTTTAGTCTTTTTATATCCATAAAAAATCGCTTTGAAGAGTAGGTATTAGTTTTAAGGGTTTTATTTTAATGTAAAATACCCGTTGAAAAACTTCATTATAGTCTTGAGAAACCACAATTATTAAACCTTCACTAGGGCATGATAATCTTATTTATTATATAAATTTATAAATATGTGGGTCGCTATTAATCGACACTGTTACAACTGACTTGTTTTCAATATAGGTAAACAGCGAAAACGGAGAACAACAGACAGCTGGGCGCACCGCCACAGCATTTGTATCTGTGGTTTTTATACTTGTTGTAATACGAGAGACATGAGCAACAGAGCAACAAAAGCAGTTGCGTCGCCGTTATTTTTGCACGGAACGACGCTGTTAATTCTCGTTATTAATCGATGACTCATCTAGCTTTTCAACCTGTTATTTTTTCAACCTGTGATTTTTGTAGAAGCATAACAGTTGCACACTGTTATGAGTATATAACAATTGCAAAATAACGGATCGTTAATAACAACCCATCACTGTAACCAAGTAACATTACAGTTCCAAAGATAGTAAACCTGTGTCCTATATATTTTTAGCAACTAAATTTTAACCACGTACAAATTTGTTTCATTAACAAATATGTTAGTTAAAAAGGAAGTATATTTCGTGTGTAGAACTTGCCTTAAAATTGGTAGGAATTACTTTAATTTATTTAACTATTTCGAAAATGGTACAGCCCTATCAGATATGTTACTGGAATGTATAACTAGGCAGGTAAAATTATGGTTTATATTTCCATTCCTACAAGTGTATCGTCCTCTTGCGTTATAGGCAGAAGAAGATGATGGGTTACCTTCGCACATATGTAGCGAATGCAAAACCAAACTGTATTCCTCGTGGATTTTTAAATCACTAGCGTTAGAAGCGGAGACTAAATTACGTAGCAATACAAAGTTGACGAAAAGACATGAAGAACCTGATATTATTAAGGGAGAGACTGTTGTAACATGTAGCGATTATAATATTGATGATGCAATACAAGTACAATGTTCAGATCCATTAACATCCAGAAATGATTCTGTTAATGATGAATTATCTAGACACAATACAGACAATAGTATATGTGATGAAAATGAAATACCGAAAATTTATGACGCAAAAGAGGAAATTGAACATTTGGGAGAGTCTCCATGCATGAATGAGATTTTAGCTGTCAACAATAATGAAAATGATTTAGTTGAATGTACCGCTAATTTAGATAGTCTAGAAGAAAAATCATTCAACTTAGAGGTGAATATAGATAAAACGTTAACTGAGGCAGATGAAGAACAAACTTTAAATCAAAATTTTGAAAATGCTTGTGTTAATAATGATGATAAAACTATATCTAAAGTTAAAAAATTAAAAAATAAGTTATCTCACAGACCAGTTCGAAATAAAAAAAATACAAAACGTATAAAACGTATTATCAGTCGTAAATCATTTATGACTGAACACCAACAAACAGAGAAATCTGAGAATTGCACCAACATGTTCACATGCAGTAGTTGTAATCGATCTTTCCGTTCAAGAAAATCGTTGAGAATGCACATGACGATAAAAGGTCCACATATAGAAGAGGATAGACATATATGTCAAATTTGTGGGGTTGAATTTGACACGCTTAATAAATTCAAATACCACAAAGAAACTCATGCAAAGGAACCTCACGAATGCGATATCTGCAAGAAAAAATTTATGAATCGGTCTAGCCTTAAAGCACATATTGAACGACATACTCAAACTTCAGAATCAAAACCGATATGTGAATTATGTGGGAAAGTGTATTCAAATATATTTACTTTAAGGAAACACTATGCAACTCATAACACTGAAAGAACTATACCTTGCCCTACATGTGGGAAGCTCTTTACAAATCAATATAACATGTCGGCTCACCTGAAATTTCACACAGCTCGTGAAACTCACATATGTGAATATTGCAATAAAGGTTTTAAGACTGCGAATAGAAAGAGAAGACATGTATTCACACATACTGGTGAGAAACCGCATTCATGTAAACTCTGCGATAAAAGATTTGCGGATGATGGAACGTTATATCGCCACATGTTGACACATACTGGAGAAACTAAGTTTGTGTGTGATAAGTGTCCGTATAAATGTAGATATAAGCAGCAATTTGATAATCATTTAAAGAAACACAAGTAAATGATATTAAATTATAAAATCCCAATCATTTTCCTTTTATCTAAATAATTTTAGAAGATTTTCGTTTCGCCTCCTCCGCCCCTTTACTATTACACACAGATACTTTCTATGTTCAAATCAGCATAATTATAATTATTACTATGGGAGGAAAATTCCTTAGATCTCTAGGGAAAAATATTTAATTTCACAATATAGCAAAAGCAACCCATGTATGTACACTCAAAGAAAAAAAAAAATAGGACAGTTAAGGCCCGGAATAAACACAAAGGACAAGTTTGTCGGAACCTTTGATGTTTTAATGACGATTCTGAGTGACCTTGAGACTATTGATGCCATTTTGAAAATATGTCCAAGAATGTTTGGCGGAAAAATTTGAATTTGATTTCAAGCATCTAGGTTAGATATGTTTGAAATGTACATAAAGTATAAGATAATTATATATAAAAATAGATATTTAAGGTTTTAAACAAGAATGAAACAACAGATTTTGTAGTTACTAGAAATAACTATATAATGCTTTAATATAATATTAGGATAGTTGCCAACATACATAAGCCAAGTAGGTAAAACGTACACATCACTAAACTCACAACTAAGAAGTAACCTCCGAACACCTTCAAACAAACAGTAAACTATAGTTATATGTAATACTATATTGCGGGTCTCCTATGAAACTGCTTGCAAATATTTTCGCCGATGAAGAGGGATGGAACATCACTGAATTCTTTGTTTAGGTCTTACTTGGTTCTAGGATTGTTATGAGTATATAAAACAAAATTAACGCTTGCGCTGGTACAGCTGCATATAGCGCTATCCCGTTTTGATTTCGAACTTTCTGAAGAGAAATTCTTCATATAGTAGTATTATATATATACAGCAAACATGTAAACAACATTTCAGGAATATTTGAACATATTTTAGAAATAGCGTCTGCCAGTCATGCGCACAAAAACCAAGACATCAAAATTTTAAGGCTTTTGTCCTTCCTGTTTATGCTGTGCTTAAGGGTATCGTCTCTGTCCCATATCTTTTTTCTTTGTGTGTACATAAAGCGTGTGACAAGCACAATTCAAATGGAACAACTTACATATAGTTTTTTTTTTCCTAAAAATATAAGAATAAAATAACCCTCAGTGTCCAACAATCTTATGACCGAAATGCATACACAAAGAAAATACTTATTCCTTTTCATACATAGCCTTATTGTATTCGACGGGTAGCAGAATAACATTTCTAACTGTTCCTTAGTAAAATAGGTGTTATCACATAAACAAGTAACATTCCGAGAAAGTAACAGTTCCACAAATAAAAGCCCATTAGTGTTCTGTGATTTATGCTCCTGCAATATTCAATTTTAACCACAACAAATATTTTTCTGGATTTGATTTGTTTCTAAATATGTTAGCCAAAAACAAAACATATTTCATATGTAGAACTTGCCTTAAAACTGGTACCGATTATTTACATTTATTTAACTATTTCATAGGTGGTACAGCCCTCTCGGATATGTTAATAGAATGTATAACTACAGAAGTAAACTAAATATTTTATATTTCTATCACTAAGAGTGTATCATCCTATTGTGTTATAGGCAGAAGAAGATGATGGGTTACCTTCGCACATATGTAACGAATGTAAAACTAAACTATATTCCTCTTGGCTTTTCAAATCATCGGCATTGGAAGCAGAGTCTAAATTACGTAGCAATACAAAAATGACGAGAAGAAACAAAGAACCAGACATTATTAAGGGAGAGACTGTTGTAACAAGTAGCGATTATAATATTGATGATGCAATACAAGTGCAATATTCAGATCCATTAACATCCAGAAATAATTCTGTTAATGATGAATTATCTACACACAATACAGACGATAGTATATGTGATGAAAATGAAACATCCAAAACTTATGACGAAAAAAATGTAATTGAATATTTGGGAGAGTCTCCATGCAAGAATGAGATTTTAGGTGTCAATGTTAATGAAAATGATCTAGTTGAATATACTACTAATTTAAATAGTCTAAAAGAAAAATCGTTCAACTTTGAGGTGAATATGGCTAACAAAATGTTAATTTGCTCAAAAGAACCAAAAAATACTTCTATTAATAATGATGATGAAGCTGCAGCAAAACTTAAAAAATTAAGAAATACGAAAAAAGAATTTAATCAAAATTCACAAGATAATATTGATTCGAAGGAATGCAACAATTCGTTTACGATTGAAGTCCAACAAACAGAAAAGTCTGAGAATCATACTAAAATTTTCTCGTGCAGTAGTTGTAATCGATCTTTCTGTTCAAGAAAATCCTTGAGTATCCACATGAGATTAACACACAAACATAAGTATGTATGTCAAATTTGTGGAATTGAATTCAATACTTCCAGACAGTTAAACTGTCATGAAGAAATTCATACGAATGAACGTCATGAATGTGATGTTTGTAAGAAAGTATTTCGGAGCAAACGTACATTAAAAGATCATACTAGACTACATAGACGAACTTCACAATCAAAACTAATATGTGAATTATGTGGAAAAGTATATTATAATATGTTTGCCTTAAGACAGCATTATGAAACTCATAATCTTGAAAGAACAATACCTTGCCCTACATGTGGGAAGCTCTTTACAACTCAAAAAAATATGAGAGCTCACAGGAGATTTCACACTGCACATGCATCCCACATATGTGAATATTGCAATAAAGGTTTTAAGACTGCGAATAGAAAGAGAAGACATGTATTAATACACACTGGTGAGAAGCCATATGCATGTAAACTCTGCGATAAAAGATTTAAGGATGATGGTACTTTATGTCGCCACATGTTGACACACACTGGGGAAACAAAATTTGTGTGTGATAAGTGTCCGTATAAATGTAGGTATAAGCAGCAATTTGATAATCATTTAAAGAAACACAAATGAATGATATTAAATTTTAATATCATTTTTAAAATTTCTGAGTCGATCTAGCCTTAAAGCACATATTGAACCACATACTCAAACTTCAGAATCAAAACCGATATGTGAATTATGTGAGAAACTGTATTCAAATATATTTACTTTAAGGAAACAGTATGCAACTCATAACACTGAAAGAACTATACCTTGCCCACATGTGGGAAGCTCTTTACAACTCAAAGAAATACGAGAGCTCACTTGAGATCTCACACTGCACATGCATCCCACATATGTGAATATTGCAATAAAGGTTTTAAGACTGTAAATAGAAAGAGAAGACATGTATTAATACACACTGGTGAGAAGCCGTATCGATGTAAAGTCTGTGATAAAAGATTTGGAGATGATGGAATGTTACATTGCCACATGTTGACACATACTGGAGAAACTAAGTTTGTGTGTGATAAGTGTCTGTATAAATGTAGATATAATCAGAAATTTGATAATCATTTAAAGAACTCAATTACTGCAATTTTGTATTTTCGTATCTGTGACATACTGACAATTTGCATATGTCAACAATATTGGTTGCGTTTTTTCATAAAATAAAGCAAATTCAAACAATTTTAAATATTGTTTATCACAGTTATTAAGTATTACTGGCCTTTTGTGAGATAATGAGGACAAATGAAACCAGGTATCAACACATTCAGAAATTTGAGGACTCGAACAAGGTTCGTTAGCTTCCACAAAAGCACATACTTTGACCTCCTCTGCCATTCTTTCCTCAATAAGTGGCCGTTCTTGTCGATTACGCTTGTTGTTACATTTTGAGCAGTCAATAATACAGCCCGTATTTTCAAATCGGTGAACAATATTTAAAACTGTCAGGGACTGGTCAATTAAGGAAAGAAAAGATGTAGCGCCCAATAATTTCATCTGCACTCGCAGATGAATAGTACCACTTAATAATGGTTATGCGTTCTTTCTTTGTATAAATACTCATTATAATAAATAAAATATTACAACGAACTTCGTGGAAATAAAATATTTTTGACATATGCAAATTGTCAGCATGTCAGAGATACGAGAATACAAAATGCAATAATTCAACTTTGACAACACCGTACATCTACCTCGTATCACCATCTCCGTCATTCTAACACATACATATATTTCACCATCGCATGTATTTTAATCCTATTTACAATGCCCAGTATCTGGGTCGTTCAATGTGTATACCGTTATCAATATATCTTTCTCTCTCACATTTACATAAGTGGCTTTCGATTTGACCGTAAGGGTTATTCGGGAACAGCTCCGGAGCTACTCGTGTGCGTGTACAGTGAACTAATTCAGTACAGTTCAGGTACAGATAAAGTGTAAACAAATAAAGGGTGGTGGGGTGCAGTGGGGTGGCGGCCATGTAATCACAGATGTAACATAACCTTTCAAGTTTTCGTTTTGTTTACATTTCATTCAAATTGTCTACACTTTTTTGTAAACAAACGCAAGTGCGCATGTGGGAGCATATCGCTCCAGCCGAAAGATTGGAGCACCAGGGGTGAGGGGAAGCTGAAACGGTGCTGTACAAGTGCGAGTCACATGGCAAAATAGAACGGCAGATAGGTGACTCGGAACAGCTCCGGAGCTGTACGGTGCACAAATCGAAAGCCACTATAAAATGATTGTAGATGTCGCTTAAGTTTTTCCCGCCATAATTTAAATAGATATATTTTGTTAATAACAATAATAAATGTATTAATGAATACATTTGACAGTGTCACTGTTTACGTATTGTTTGCTGTAATAATTAGATATAAACAGTAATATTGTCAATCAAATATGTAAAAATGATTAGAAATAACTATTTGTATGAGAATTTATGAAAGTACACACTTCTACTTATGAATTATTTATTTACTTATCAAGACGTGAGATACTTGTATATAAATAGATTAATTATGGAGATATTAATTTGTATCTCCCTTCTGCAGTACATACGAAGGAATGGCTATCCTGCAAGTACCCTCTATTACCAGCGGTGCATCCAGAAAAACATTTCGGGGGAGGGGCAAAACCAGGGGGTATGGAATACCGCCCCGTGTAAAGGGGTGTCCGGGGAAAATTTTTGAAATTTAAAACCAACGGATGTGGTTTTTGAAGTATTTAACTAAAATATAGGCGTACGCAAGAACTTGTCGAGCAGGTTAAACTTATTTTGAGCGTAAGAAATGTTTCAAAATGGTTACTCGGTAGTAAATCTATTGTTTTTATTTCATTAAACATTAGGGTTTAAATGCGATATTTAAAAATATTTTTCTGTTAGAAATAGTATGTTTTATCTAGTATACAGTCGAGTCGTTTGGGGGGAGAGGGGGCCACGTGCCTGTATCCGCCACTGCCTATTACACATTTTTTCATGAAATCGCGATGCAATTCGCATGAAACAAAGGCAAAATCTAATTGTTGTTGTAAATTCCCTATTAGTAATAAATTGGTTACATAGAATTATGTTGTCACCGGAAGGATCACGACAGTCATCGCAGGAAAAATTTTTAAAAATGTGGTTTATAAGGTTTGTTCCAACAAAATATTGGCAACTAGTCGGTGACAAGTGTATGTATCGCTCTACTGCGCATGCTTGGTTGCAGACAAGTTTCGGATTAGGCGATTCAAAGTACTTGTTGGAACGGTTGAGAACACAAACTACCAACTACCTAGTATGTGATGACAAGGCGCATGCGTTGCAATTGTATTAAGTCGATTTGAAAAAAATCTTCAAATCGTTCTGATAGCCGGCAAACTGTCGGCAAATCACAGAAAATTTGTTGGAACGTCTGACCTGCCGTACGTGATCTTTAGTTCGAAGTTGTTGGAACGCACTTCTTATATTACGCATGTGCTATTCCATCACCGACCTGTTTCCAACGTTGTAGGAACAAACCTATAATAAATCTATAGCTCATAAGCTACAGATAACGTGTGCAGCCCACCTTGGCTTGAAATAAACAGAATAAAAACATGAACGAGTAAATTTTCACTTACAAATCAAATGGCAAGATCGATATTTGTCAGTATCAAATATGACCAATATGACTGATAGTTTTTAAAATTTATTACTATGAAAATTAACTTTGTTCCGCTTATGCTTTCATCTGTATTATTTTCAATCTTAACAAATTTACAGTTTTCTATAATAATTAGCATTCTCACCAGCGCCTCTACAAACATTTTACAAAGAGAGTAAAAAGGATAACTGAATACTGAATGACCATGCGTTAGATAAGGATAAATGCAGCAGTACAAACTTTTGACCAGCTTTTGTAGTCGCGCTGCGCTTCGCTGAACACGTGATTATTTGACGTGCCGTGATTGGTTTCTCGTTTATTTCGCTGCCCAGCTGAGCTAACCTGTGATTACTGCTTCTAAATATCTAATATTAAATTTTAACCACAACATAAATATTTTTCTTGATTTGATTTGTTCCTAAATATGTTAGTCAAAAACGAAACATATTTCATATGTAGAACCTGCCTTAAAACTGGTACCAATTACTTAAATTTATTTAACTATTTCATAGATGGTACAGTCCTCTCGGATATGTTAATAGAATGTATAACTAGAGAAGTAAACTAAATATTTCATATTTCTATCACTAAGAGTGTATCATCGTATTGTGTTATAGGCAGAAGAAGATGATGGGTTACCTTCGCACATATGTAACTAATGCAAAACTAAACTATATTCCTCTTGGGTTTTCAAATCATCTGCATTGGAAGCAGAGTCTAAATTACGTAGCACTACAAAAATGACGAGAAGAAACGAAGAACCTGACGTTATTAAGGGAGAGACTGTTGTAACAAGTAGTGATTATAATATTGATGATGCAATACAAGGGCAACGTGCAGATCCATTTACATACAGAGATTATACGGTTAATGATGAATTATCTAGACACAATACAGACGATAGTATATGTGATGAAAATGAAATAGGCAAAATTTATGATGCAAAAGAGGAAATTGAACATTTGGGAGAGTCTCCATGCATGAATGAGATTTTAGCTGTCAACAATAATGAAAATGATTTAGTTGAATGTACCACTAATTTAGATAGTCTAGAAGAAAAATCATTCAACTTAGAGGTGAATATAGATAAAACGTTAACTGAGGCAGATGAAGAACAAACTTTAAATCAAAATTTTGAAAATGCTTGTGTTAATAATGATGATAAAACTATATCTAAAAAATTAAAAAATAACAATTACAAAATTAACAATACAGACGATGATATATGCAATGAAAATGAAACATCCAAAATTTATGACGAACAAGGTGTAATTGAATATTTGGGAGAGTATCCATGCAAGAATGAGATTTTAGGGGTCAATGATAATGAAAATGATCTAGTTGAATGTACTACTAATTTAAATAGTCTAGAAGAAAAATCATTCAAGTTTGAGGTGAGTATAGATAACAAAATGTTAATTCACTCAAAAGATCAAAAAAATTCTTCTATTAATAATGACGAAGCTGCAGCAAAACTTAAAAGATTAAGAAATAGCAAAAAGAATTTAATCAAAATTCACAAGATAATATTGATTCGAAGGAATGCAACAATTCGTGTGCGGCTGAAGACCAACAAACAGAAAAGTCTGAGAATCATACTAAAATTTTCTCATGCAGTAGTTGTAATCGATCTTTCCGTTCAAAGAAATCCTTGAGAATGCACATGAGATTAACACACAAATATAAGTACGTATGTCAAATTTGTGAAATTGAATTCAATACTTTCAGACAGTTAAACCATCATGAAGAAATTCATACGAATGAATGCCAGGAATGTGATATTTGCAAGAAAGTATTTCGGAGCAAACGTAAATTAAAAGAACATACTAAAGTACATGAACGAACTTCAGAATCGAAACCAATATGTGAATTATGTGGAAAAGCATATTCAAATATGTTTGGCTTAAGACAGCACTATGAAACTCATAATCCTGAAAGAACGATACCTTGCCCTACATGTGGGAAGCTCTTTACAAATCAAAAAAATATGAGAGCTCACGCCAGATCTCACGCTGCACATGCATCCTACATATGTGAATATTGCAATAAAGGATTTAAATATCTTGAGATAAAGAAAAAACATGTATTAATACACACTGGTGAGAAGCCGTATGCATGTAAAATCTGCGATAAAAAATTTAACGATACTGGTACTTTATGTCGCCACATGTTGACGCACACTGGGGAAACAAAATTTGTGTGTGATAAGTGTCCGTATAAATGTAGATATAAGCAGCAATTTGATAATCATTTAAAGAAACACAAATGAATGATAATAAATTTTAATATCATTTTTAAAATTTATGAGTCGATCTAGCCTTAAAGAATATATTGAAAGACATACTCAAACTTCAGAATCGAAACTGATATGTGAATTATGTGGGAAACTGTATTCAACTATATTTACTTTAAGGAAACACTATGAAACTCATAACACTGAAAGAGCTATAGCTTGCTCTATATCTGGAAAGCTCTACAAATCAGAATAACATGTCGGCTCAGCTGAAATTTCACACAGCTTGTGAAACTCACATATGTGAATATTGCAATAAAGGTTTTAAGACTATGAATAGAGAAGACGTGTATTAATACACACTGGTGAGAAACCGCATCCATGTAAACTCTGGGATAAAAATTTGTAGATAATGGAACGTTATATCGCCACATGTTGACACATACTGGAGAAACTAAGTTTGTGTGTGATAAGTGTCCGTATAAATATAGATATAAGCAGCAATTTGATAATCATTTAAAGAAACACAAGTAAATGATATTAAATTATAAAATCCCAATCATTTTTCTTTTATCAAAATAGTTTTAGAAGATTTTCGTTTCGCCCCGTTACTATTATATAGCTACTTTCTATGTTCAAATTAGCATAATTATAATTATTTACTATGGGGGCAAAATTCCTTAGATCTATATAGGGATAAATATTTCATTTGACAACATAGCAAAAGCAACCCATGTATCCTATGGTCAATCACACCCCTGCTAAGGCCGAACAAGGTTCTTGACCCATTTATTCTTCATGAACTCCCTTCAAGGGCTGGTTGAATAGATAACTAGGTCTTCGCTGCTTCAAGGCAGGGAGATGATAGATGGTGGTATTCTTGCGTCGGTTGTCGTTACACTATGCTGCGGCGTCTTCGGCCAGTGCCATAGCTCTCCTGACGTGGATCATAGGAGGTGGTCTGTCCGGATCCAAGGTTGATAGTCTGTTGATCACTGGATTTTCAGATCTATGAATCCTTTCCAACGTCTTCTCGGCCAGTCCAAGCATAAATTGCTTGAGGGAAGGAACCCTCAGGTCGTCACGAATCTGTTGATTGCGGACGAACCATGGGGCCCCCGCAATCATTCGCAGCATCCTATTATGTAGTACTTCCAGCCTCTTGAAGTTCGTCCTCGCCAACCCATGTATGTACACTCAAAGCAAAAAAAGCAATACGACAGTTAAGAGGCCCGACTACGGTTTGCCAGCTGGCGATGTTGCCACACTTAACTTGTTTCATAATATAATGTTTTTATAATTCATTAAAAACGTATTATAAAATTGAGCTTCATACACACATGTGTAGACGTATTTTGAATGCTCATATCAAATTTCAGTAATTAAATCTAAAAATTAATCGAGTAATATCTATTCTCCTATCAAGGTAAACGGGAATAGAGATTCTGAAGTTATTATCGAATATTAATAGACAAAATTGTATATGCAGATATAAAACATTTGTTTCAATTTATATTAAAATAAAATCAAGTAAACGATTTATAGAATTATGTAGATATGGCACCGCTGTAATATAATCAGCTGGTAGACGACCCTCCGTTTCTGTCTCATATACGAGGTGTCCTCCCCCAGGTTCCCGTCTCTTGCTTGCTTTTGTCGAAACCAGGTGCAAAGTCTAATACGTTCCGGACAATCCTGTGGTCTTAGAGATTGCAGCCGTTGCAGGTGATATGGATGCATCAAGTTCTCGCGGAGGATCTGATGAACCGACGATGGAGATACTCCAAGTTGCGTCGCCGCAGCTCGCGTACTTATACGTGGATTCGCATCTGCCATATCTAAGAGCTTCATTTCCTCACGTAAAACTCTCCGTGTTCTTTCACCACCCCTACCTTCGTAGGGTGGATGCAGTGTTCCTCGTTCTCTTAACCTAAACACGATGTCCATAATCACTTGATATGACGGGCGCCTGCGATTAGGAAAACGTTCCGCATATAAACGTTCAACTACTCTTCCGTTTCCACCTGTTTCATCGTACAGGTACATCGTATTCCATAATTCCTCCACATAAAGCTGCGTCTTAGCGAATTTTTTCGCACAGCTCGTTTAGCTCAGCTCGGCTACGAAATGAACTAGAAACCAATCACAGCACACCAAATAAACACGTGATTATTTGACGCGCTGTGATTGGTTTCTCGTTCATTTCGTAGTCGAGCTATGCGAAAAATTTCGCTAAGACGCAGCTTAATACATCCATGCATGTGATTTCCGTCAGCTCTATACAGAGCTCGTCCAGGCCCGGCATATGGGACATTGAGTTCTTTTTTTTTTCTGCTGTTTGCATACGAATAAAGACTATATTTTGGAATTATACTTTTTAGCATTACAGCTTCTCAATTCTGCTATTCCCTCTTTTTATTGCCTGGACATCCTGTATTTTTTCTTTGTGTATACTGTGACGTGCTGTAGTACTGACTCAAAGTGCCATAAAACTATAAATATAGCCCTTATGTCATTGAGATAGAATAAGTAGGGAGACGCTATCACGTGGCTAAAACGGCGCAGGTCAGCCATATTGATACACCATTTTACGTCAAATACGTAGATTCTAGTCTAGTCATGTATGGTTGTATTATTTCAGTTCTTACAGTTATATTATATAGTAAACTACTACAAGACATAATGGTTTCTTGTGCTCTACCTAGTTGCAAGAGTAGAAACAGCGTTAACAAGAAGAATTCGTCGAAAATAACATTTCATAGGTCAGTGTTTCACAGAAAAGCAATGTGCAGGGTCGTAAGCAGACCTGGTAAGGCAGCCATATTGGTAAACCACTTAAGCCCCGCCCAGTGTGCCGTTTTGAACATACAAGAAATATGCTTCATAGCGTCTTCTTAGTATACTAGCTCAATGCCTTATGTATTGGTATAGCGATAAATAGCCGACTGCCCTCGAGGGGTGAGTCACTACTAAAGCACATAACTGTACATACATCATGTGACAATCACAATTCAAATGGAACAACTATATTATTCTTGATTTCCTAAAAATATAAGTTAGAATAAAATTACCCTCAGTGCCCAACAATCTTATGACCGAAATGCATACACAAAGAAAATATTTATTACTTTCCATACAAGCCTTATTTTATTCGACCAATAGCAGGATAGCATTTCTAACAGTCCCTTGGTAAAATACGTGTTATCAGATAAACAAGTAACGTTCCGAGAAAGTAACAGTTCTACAAATGAAAAACATGCCATCAGTAACCTGTGATTTATGCTCCTAGAATCAATTTTAACCACAACATAAATATTTTTCTTGATTTGATTTGTTTCTAAATATGTTAGTCAAAAACGAAACATATTTCATATGTAGAACCTGCCTTAAAACCGGTACCAATTACTTAAATTTATTTAACTATTTCATAGGTGGTACAGCCCTCTCGGATATGTTAATAGAATGTATAACTACAGAAGTAAACTAAATATTTTATATTTCTATCACTAAGAGTGTATCATCCTATTGTGTTATAGGCAGAAGAAGATGATGGGTTACCTCCACATGTATGTAATGAATGCAAAACCAAACTATATTCCTCTTGGGTTTTCAAATCATCGGCATTGGAAGCAGAGTCTAAATTACGTAGCACTACAAAAATGATGAGAAAAAACGAAGAGCTTGACATTATTAAGGGAGAGACTGTTGTAACAAGTAGCGATTATAATATTGATCATGTGATACAAGTGCAATGTTCAGATCCATTAACATCCAGAAATTATTCGGTTAATGATGAATTATCTACACACAGTACAGACGATAGTATATGTGATGAAAATGAAATACCGAAAACTTATGACGAAAAAGATGTAATTGAATATTTGGGAGAGTCTCCGTGCAAGAATGAGATTTTAGGGGTCAATGATAATGAAAATGATCTAGTTGAATGTACTACTAATTTAAATAGTCTAGAAGAAAAATCATTCAACTTTGAGGTTAGTATAGATAACGAAATGTCAATTCACTCAAAAGATCAAAAAAATTCTTCTATTAATAATGACGATGAAACTACAGCAAAACTTAAAAAATTAAGAAATACAAAAAAAGAAATTAATCAAGATTCACAAGATAATATTGATCCTAAGGAATGCAACAATTCATGTGCGACTGAAGACCGACAAACAGAAAAGTCTGAGAATCATACTAAAATTTTCTCATGCAGAAGTTGTAATCGATCTTTCCGTTCAAGGAAATCCTTGAGGATGCACATGACATTAACAGGTCCACACACAAATAAGTATGAATGTAAAATTTGTGAAATTGAATTCAATACTCTGAAAAAGTTAAACTTTCATAAAGAAATACATGCGAATGAACACCATGAATGTAATATTTGCAAGAAAGTATTTCGGAGCAGACGTAGATTAAGAGAACATACTAAACTACATAGACGAAGTTCAGAATCGAAACCAATATGTGAATTATGTGGAAAAGCATATTCAAATATGTTTGCCTTAAGACAGCACTATGAGACTCATAATACTGAAAGAACGATACCTTGCCCTACATGTGGGAAGCTCTTTACAAATCGAAAAAATTTGTCAGCTCATGTGAGATCTCACACTGCACATGCATCCTACATATGTGAATATTGCAATAAAGGTTTTAAACGTCTTGAGATAAAGAAAAAACATGTATTGATACACACTGGTGAGAAGCCGTATGCATGTAAACTCTGCGATAAAAGATTTAACGATAGTGGTACTTTATGTCGCCACATGTTGACGCACACTGGGGAAACAAAATTTGTGTGTGATAAGTGTCCGTATAAATGTAGATATAAGCAGCAATTTGATAATCATTTAAAGAAACACAAGTAAATGATATTAAATTATAAAATCCCAATCATTTTCCTTTTATCTATATATTTCTAGTAGATTTTCGTTTCGCCCCCTTCGCCCCTTTACTATTATATAGATACTTTCTATGTTCAAAATAGTATAATTATAATTATTTACTATGGGGGCAAAATTACTTAGATCTCTATATAGGGATAAATATTTCATTTGACAATATAGCAAAAGCAACCCATGTAAAGCCCATGTATGTACACTCAAAGAAAAAAAGCAGCTGACGATGTTGCCACACTTAACTTGTTTCTTACTATAATGTTTTTATAATTCATTTAAAACGTATTATAAAATTGAGCTTCATACACAGATGTGTAGACGTATTTTGAATGTTCGTATCAAATTTCAGTAATTAAATCTAAAAATTAATCGAGTAATATCTATTCTCCTATCAAGGTAAACGGGAATAGAGATTCGGAAGTTAATATGGAATGTTATACAAAATTGTATATGCAGATATAAAACATTTGTCGAAATATGTGTATGAAGCCCAATTTTCAATTTATATTAAAATAAAATCAAGCAACCGATTTATAGAATTATGTAGATATGGCACCGCTGTAATAGAATCAGTTGGTAGACGACCCTCCGTTTCTGTCCCATAATACAGGCTGTCCGAGCGATAAAAAGACGGGGAAGCATGACGAAAAGTGCTAACAGCAACAAACCTAAATATTTGTAATAATGAAATAAAAAATTTACTTTTTTGTAAATTTTTGAATTTTTTTTTAGATAAGAAATTTGGATTACGGACCTGCCTATGAATTTATATTCATAAATACAGACATAAGAATGCAATGCAAACGTTTGCAAAATAAGGAAGAACGTTGACCTATACGTATATTTATACGAAAACAGCAACACTGTTGATAAGACGCTTCTTGTAATGTATTTGTCCAACGCGTATCGATAACCTAGATACGTGGTCGACCTGCTCTTTACATGGCTGACCGACTTTACCGCCGTTAATGAAAGAGATTTGTGGTTTTAAAACAGTACAGTAGTACTGCACCTGAAGAATGGGTCTGTGGTAGGTAACAGCTGATAGAGAAGACGCCACAAAACTCCCCATCTCTTGCTTACTTTTGTCGAAACTAGGTGCAGAGTCTAATAGGTACGTGCCGGACGATCCTGTGGTGTTAGAGCTTGCACCCGTTGCAGATATGGATGCAGCAAGTTCTCGCGGAGGATCTGATGAACCGTTTAATCGGGATACTCCAAGTTGCGTCGCCGCAGTTCGCGTACTTATACGTGGATTCGTATCTACCATATCTAAGAACTCCATTTCCGCACGTAAAACTCTCCGTGTTCTTTCACCACCCCTACCTTCGTAGCGTGGATACAGTGTTCCTCGTTATCTTAACCTAAACAAGGTGTCCATAATCACTTGATATGACGGACGCCTGCGATTAGGAAAACGTTCCGCATATAAACGTTCAACTGCTCTTCCGTTTCCACCTGTTTTATCGTACAGATACATCATATTCCATAATTCTTGCGTTGTAAAAGCCATGTCGATAACTATGCATAAATTTATGTTGGCCCTTTAAAATATACGGAACATCTGTGCATCTATCGGCATTACATTTTTGGCTCAACATAAGTACATGCATGCATGCGATTTCCATTCGCTCTATACAGAACTCGTCCAGGGCCGGCATAAGGGACATTGAATTTTTTTTTTTTTTCGGCTGTATATGAATAAAGACTTTATATTTTGGATTTATACTTTTTAGCATTACAGCTTCCCAATTCTGCTATTCCGTTTTTTTTATTGCCTGGACAGCCTGTATTATTTCTTTATGTGTACGGTAACGTGCTTTAGTACTGACTCAAACTGCCATAGATATACTCTTTATCACAGAATAAACAGAAAGGACAAGTTTGTCGGAACCTTTGATGTTTTATTGACGATTCTGAGTGACCTTGAGGCTATTGATGCCATTTTGAAAATATGTCCAAGAATGTTGGCGGAAAAGTTTGAATTTGATTTCAAACATCTAGATTAGATATGTTTGAACTCCGAACAGTTTCAAACAAACAGTTAACATGTAAACAACATTCCAGGAATATTTGTACATTACATACTTTAGAAATGGTGTCTGTCAGTCATGCGCACAAAAACCATGACATCAATTTTAAGGCTTTTCCTTTCTGTTTATTCATGGTTTATTCTGTGCCCTTATGTACGACGATAGAAAGCCGACTACCCTCGACGGGTGAGTCACTACTAAAGCACATCACTGTACATACATATAGCATGTGACAATCACAATTCAAATGGGGCAGCTAAGATAGTACAAGGGCGTCGTTTACCAGGGGCAAGAGGGCGCATTTGCCCTCCTCTGACCGTTGCCTAAAAACGAAACACCGAACATAAACGCAAATAATAAATCAATTGAGAATTTTTAACGCTTTCCTTGCAAATGAATGTATTTATTCCAAATGCTATATACGACTGAATCTATGTACCTAACATGTGGTTGTATGTACTTAAACTATTATACGGTCAAGTTTTTCTTGACCCCTCTTAGAAATTCCAGTAACGACGCTCATGATATAGTATATTGTTTTCCTAATAATATAAGTTAGAATAAAATTACTCCCAGTGCCCAACAATCTTATGACTGAAATGCATCCACAAAGAAGAAAATATTTATTCCTTTTCATACATATCCTTATTTTATTCGACCGATAGCAGGATAGCATTTCTAACTGTTACTTAGTAAAATACAAGCATAGATAAGGTACAAATAGATCGGAAACTCACGTGTAAACACTTGGAGCAAAGTACACGTACTCCCTCTTACGTCCTTAGTCATGAATTAAATCGAAAAGGCGGGTAATATGAATTATTTAAATCATGTATTATGAAAATTTGTGTTCATTCACCGCTATTAACAGAGATTAATTCAGATGCCTAGTTCATCTACCAGTGAGTAGCAAGATGAACTAGATTTCTAAATTAATCTCCGTTAATAACGGTGAAACGAATATTGTATAAACATATCTTGTTTTTATTAGAAATATACAATAAGTCTATGCATTAATACAGAAATTTGTATATTTTTGGACATAATTGTAAATGCGGGAAAATAAAACACGATTTTAAAACTTTTAACAAGATATATCGGGTCTTAGACAATAGAAGAACTACGCAAAGCTACAATATCTTTCACACAAACGCTATGAAGAGATAGAAAAACTACGAAAAACTACACTATCTGTCATACAAACGCGATGAGAAGATATAGAAAAACTACATAAAACTACAATATCTTTCACACAAACGCTATGAAGATATAGAAATAGCTATTGTGTTACCCAAATGCTATGAAAATATTAGATACAGCGAAAAGAAATACAGCTATTCATTCATTCATTCAAGATGTCTGTCAAAACAGCGTACAACGAATCCTGATGGCACCTGCGCACTTACGGCGTACTACTCCCAACGACATCTCGTGGGCTTAGTCATGTACTACTCATGTTTGCCCCAACTTTGCCATAAGAGATTCTACCCCGTGAATACAAGCTATCACATAAACAAGTAACATTCCGAGAAAGTAACAGTTCCACAAATAATAGCCCATCTGTAACCTGTGATTTATGCTCGTCGAATATTCAATTTTAACCACAAAAATATTTTTCTTGATTTGATTTGTTTCTAAATATGTTGGTCAAAAACGAAATACATTTCATATGTAGAACTTGCCTTAAAACTGGTACCAATTACATAAATTTATTTAACTATTTCGAAGGTGGTACAGCACTCTCGGATATGTTAATAGAATGTGTAACTAGAGAAGTAGAGTAATATTTTATATTTCTCTCGCTAAGAGTGTATCATCCTCTTATGTTATAGGCAGAAGAAGATGATGGGTTACCTTCGCACATATGTAACGAATGCAAAACTAAACTATATTCCTCTTGGGTTTTCAAATTATCGGCTTTGGAAGCAGAGTCTAAATTACGTAGCAATATAAAAACTACGAGAAGAAATGAAGAACCTGACATTATTAAGGCGGAGACTGTTGTAACAAGTAGCGATTATAATATTGATGATGCGATACAAGTGCAATGTTCAGATCCATTAACACCCAGAAATTATTCGGTTAATGATGAATTATCTACATACAATACAAACGTTAGTATATGTGATGAAAAGGAAATATCGAAAACTTATGACGAAAAAGATGTAATTGAATATTTGGGAGAGTTTCCTTGCAAGAATAAGATTTCAGGTGTCAATGATAATGAAAACGATCTAGTTGAATGTACTACAAATTTAGATAGTCTAGAAGAAAAATCATTCAACTTTGAGGTGACTATAGATAACAAAATGTTAATTCACTCAAAAGAACAAAAAAATTCTTCTATTAATAATGTCGATGAAACTGCAGCAAAACTTAAAAAATTAAGAAATATGAAAAATGAAAATCAAAATTCACAAGATAATATTGATACTAAGGAATGCAACAATTCGTGTGCGACTGAAGACCAACAAACAGAAAAGTCTGAGAATCATACTAAAATTTTCTCATGCGGTAGTTGTAATCGATCTTTCCGTTCAAGCAAATCCTTGAGTATCCACATGAGATTAACACACAAATATAAGTATGTATGTCAAATTTGTGGAATTGAATTCAATAATTTCAGACAGTTAAACTCTCATGAACAAATTCATTCGAATGAATGCCATGAATGTGATATTTGCAAGAAAGCATTTCGTAGCAGATATAGATTAGAAGAACATACTAAACTACATAGACGAAGTTCAGAATCGAAACCAATATGTGAATTATGTGGAAAAGCATATTCAGACATGTTTGCCTTAAGACAGCACTATGAGACTCATAATACTGAAAGAACAATACCTTGTCCTACATGTGGGAAACTCTTTACAAATCGAAGAAATATGAGAGCTCACTTGAGATCTCACACTGCACATGCATCCCACATATGTGAATATTGCAATAAAGGTTTTAAACGTCCCGGGACAAAGAAAAAACATGTATTAATACACACTGGTGAGAAGCCATATGCATGTAAACTCTGCGATAAAAGATTTAAGGATGATGGTACTTTATGTCGCCACATGTTGACGCACACTGGAGAAACAAAATTTGTGTGTGATAAGTGTCCGTATAAATGTAGGTATAAGCAGCAATTTGATAATCATTTAAAGAAACACAAATGAATGATATTAAATTTTAATATTTTCAAAATTTATGAGTCAATCTAGCCTTAAAGCACATATTGAACGACATATTCACCTGGGAAACTGTATTCAAATATATTTACTTTAAGGAAAGACTATGAAATTCATAACACTGAAAGAACTATACCTTGCACTACATGTGGGAAGCTCTTCACAAATCAATATAACATGTCGACTCTCCTGAAATTTCACACAGATTGTGAAACTCACATATGTGAATATTGCAATAAAGGTTTTAAGACTGCGAATAGAAAGAGAAGACATGTATTAATAGACACTGGTGAGAAGCTGTATCCATGTAAACTCTGAATTAAAATATTTGGAGATGATGGAATGTTATATTGCCATATGTTGACACATATTGAAGAAACAAAATTTGTGTGTGATAAGTGTCCGAATAAATGTAGATATAAGCAGCAATTTGATAATCATTTAAAGAAACACAAGTTAATGATATTAAATTATAAAATCCCAATCATTTTCCTTTTATCTAAATAGTTTTAGAAGATTTTCGTTTCGCCTCTTTACTGTTATATAGATACTTTCTATTATGTTCAAAACAGCATAATTATAATTACTACTATGGGTGCAAAATTCCTTAGATCTCTAGGGACAAATATTTCATTTCACAATATAGCAAAAAATATATATATTTTCTGACCTTTATGTGCTTATCTTTTAATTCCTGATTTATTTCCACTTGTAGGTCAATAAAACAATAAATAATTAAATACCAATTTATTCCATAACATATAATAATATGTTTGTCAAGTTAGTAATTTGACATATTAAATGTCAATTTCTTCCACTGAAGAAATTATTTAAGGAAAACATATTATTATATATTGTGCAATAAATTGGTATTTAATTGTTTATTGTTTTATTGACCTACAAGTGGAAATAAATCAGGAATTAAAAGATAAATATAGCAAAAGCAACCCATGTATGTACACTCAAAGAAAAAAAAATAGGACGGAAGGGTATTGTTTCTGTCCCATATCTTTTTTCTTTGTGTGTACATATAGCATGTGACAATCACAATTCAAATGGAACAACTTATATTGTTGTTTTCCTAAAAATATAAGTTAGAGTAAAATTACCCTCAGTGCCCAACAATGTTATGACTGAAATGCATACACAAAGAAAATATTTATTACTTTCCATACAAGCCTTATTTTATTCGACCGACAGCAGGATAGCATTTCTAACAGTTCCTTAGTAAAATACGTGTTATCACATAAGCACGTAACGTTCGAGAAAGTAACGTTCGAGAAAGTAACAGTTCATCAGTAACCTGTGATTTATGCTCCTCGAATATTCAGGTTTAACCACAAAAATATTTTTCTTGATTTGATTTGTTTCTCAATATGTTAGTCAAAAACGAAATACATTTCATATGTAGAACTTGCCTTAAAACTGGTACCAATTACTTAAATTTATTTAACTATTTCATAGGTGGTACAGCCCTCTCGGATATGTTAATAGAATGTATAACTAGAGAAGTAAACTAAATATTTCATATTTCTATCACTAAGAGTGTATCATCGTATTGTGTTATAGGCAGAAGAAGATGATGGGTTACCTTCGCACATATGTAACGAATGCAAAACTAAACTATATTCCTCATGGCTTTTCAAATCATCGGCTTTGGAAGCAGAGTCTAAATTACGTAGCACTACAAAAATGACCAGAAGAAAGGAAGAACCTGACATTATTAAGGGAGAGACTGTTGTAACAAGTAGCGATTATAATATTGATGATGCGATACAAGTGCAATGTTCAGATCCATTAACATCCAGAAATTATTCGGTTAATGATGAATTATCTACGCACAATACAGACGATAGTATATGTGACGAAAATGAAACATTGAAAACTTATGATAAAAAAAATGTAATTGAATATTTGGGAGAGTCTCCGTGCAAGAATGAGATTTTAGGCGTCAATGATAATGAAAATGATCTAGTTGAATGTACTACTAATTTAAATAGTCTAGAAGAAAAATCATTCAACTTTGAGGTGAGTATAGATAACAAAATGTTAATTCACTCAAAAGATCAAAAAAATTCTTCTATTAATAATGTTGATGAAACTGCAGCAAAACTTAAAAAATTAAGAAATACGAAAAAAGAAAATCAAAATTCACAAGATAATATTGATCCTAAGGAATGCAACAATTTGTGTGCGACTGAAGACCGACAAACAGAAAAGTCTGAGAATCATACTAAAATTTTCTCATGCAGAAGTTGTAATCGATCTTTCCGTTCAAGGAAATCCTTGAGGATGCACATGACATTAACAGGTCCACACACATATAAGCATGAATGTAAAATTTGTGAAATTGAATTCAGTACTCTGAAAAAGTTAAACTTTCATAAAGAAATACATGCGAATGAACACCATGAATGTAATATTTGCAAGAAAGTATTTCGGAGCAGACGCAGATTAAGAGAACATACTAAACTACATAGACGAACTTCAGAATCGAAACCAATATGTGAATTATGTGGAAAAGCATATTCAAATATGCTTGCCTTAAGACAGCACTATGAGACTCATAATACTGAAAGAACAATACCTTGTCCTACATGTGGGAAGCTCTTTACAAATCGAAGAAATATGAGTGCTCACTTGAGATTTCACACTGCACATGCATCCCACATATGTGAATATTGCAATAAAGGTTTTAAACGTCTTGAGATAAAGAAAAAACATGTATTGATACACACTGGTGAGAAGCCATATGCATGTAAACTCTGCGATAAAAGATTTAAGGATGATGGTACTTTATGTCGCCACATGTTGACGCACACTGGGGAAACAAAATTTGTGTGTGATAAGTGTCCGTATAAATGTAGATATAAGCAGCAATTTGATAATCATTTAAAGAAACACAAATGAATGATATTAAGTTTTAATATTTTATGAGTCGATCTAGCCTTAAAGCACATATTGAACGCCATACTCATACTTCAGAATCAAAACCGATATGTAAATTATGTGGGAAACTGTATTCAAATATATTTACTTTAAGGAAACACTATGAAACTCATAGCACTAAAAGATCTATAGCTTGCCCAATATGTGGAAAGCTCTTTACAAATCAGAATAACATATCGGCTCAGCTGAAATTTTACACAGCTTGTGAAACTCACATATGTGAATATTGCAATAAAGGTTTTAAGACTGCGAATAGAAAGAGAAGACATGTAGTAATACACACTGGTGAGATACTGTATCCATGTAAACCTTGCGATAAAAGATTTGTAGATGATGGAACGTTATATCGCCACATGTTGACACATACTGGAGAAACTAAGTTTGTGTGTGATAAATGTCTGTATAAATGTAGAATTAAGCAGTAATTTGATAATTATTTAAAGAAACACAAGTAAATATTAAATTATAAAATCCCAATCATTTTCCTTTTATCAAAATAGCTTTAGAAGATTTTTGTTCAGATACTGTGTAAAATATGTTCCTTTATCCTATAAATCTAACCGCCCATTAGGATGAGCGATCTGTGCGAAATGAAACCATACTTTTTAAATATATTGCTATATAGTATAGTTTAAAAGATTTTCAACACAGGGGATTAGTAGTATTCAATTGCATCGGATAATGTGCCAATTATCTTCATGTTGGAGCGTCATCATTACTCTATTGAAATCAGTATGTATCATTCTTTCCAAGTGTAAACATCTTTTTTTGAGCTCCGACTATGTCAACTTTTATGACTACAAAAACTGTGTGAGACTAATGAAGAACATGCCTCATCACTTTCGACTCGTGAATTTTGATTTAAGCGGTTCAAAAGTGGTAATTTTGATATAAGCGACACAGAACGCAATGAAAGATCAGCAACTTTTGAAGACGCTTTATGGGACGAAGACCCGTTTCCAACTCGGAGCTTACTGAATTTTTGGGAATTACTCGACAAGCTATTTCATTTCGTCTAAATAACATGAGCATGCCGAACGTTGCCGACAATAATTCATCAGATTGAAGCAAGCATTAAACCTAAGACGGCCGGAATGGGCAATCAGACACGTCTCGTTGTTTTGCATCATGACAATGCTCGGCCACATGTTGCGCAACCCCTTAAAACTTACTTGCTTCTTCTGACTACCACTTGTACCGATCAACGCAGAATGCTTTGTCCGGAATACGCTTCATTTCAATTGAAGGTATCAAAAATTGGGTCGCGATATGTTCTTGGCATCAAAAGATGAGCGAGTCTATTGCGACGGAATTCATGTGCTCCCTCAAAGATGAAAAATAGTTGTAGCTTCCGAAAAAAGATACTATAAATAAAAAATATATTCTACCAATTTTTTAAATAAAGCCTCAAAGTCGGGAAAAAGTCTTTAAAATATACTTGCACATCCAATAGATCTGCCCGTTATTCATTTTTCCGAAGATAGTTAGCAACATCCAAATTATGTTAAACAAAGTAATATTTTGTATTGCAAAACAACTCTTAAGAAATCTTGCACCGAAATTTCCAAAAAATTACCATTACCGTATATAGACAAAATTTCCCGCCACTCCCCACTAGTCATGCAGTACTAAAGGCTAATTCATAGCTCTCCGTACGTACGTTTGGGTTGATACATTGACCAACCACAGCACGTTATTTGTGTGCGCTTCACAGTCTATCCGCTGACGGATAAAGTTGGTTGAAATTGAACTTTGTTCGCTTCCGTTCATCCGTTTAGAAGTGAGGTTAACTCTTGAAAATTGGTATGTGAACATGGGTGCGGTATTTTTGGATATAGCCAGGACGTTCGAGACAGTGTAGCACGAGGCTGATTCATAAGATGATATCAAGGGGCATAAATCCAAAACTTATAAAGGTCATCCAAACTTACCTTCATGACAGAACTTTTCCCGTGCGACAAGACAACATAGTCTCCTTTGTAGGCCTTTAGCCGTAGAGGCTAAAGGCCCATAGCTGCCGGAGTGCCTCAGGCGTCTCTTCTTGCCACTAGTCTCTTCCTCATCTACATGTCTGATTTACCTAGATCACCGGAGGTTGACCTCGCAATGTACGTGGACGATATGGCCCTCTACATCGCAGACGCCAATGAAAACATCCTTTGCAACAGGCTCCAGCACTCGCTGGATGAAATACTGGGCTGGGCCTCCAGGTGGCGCCTGAAGATCAATGAATTCAAATGTGTGGCAGTCCCTTTCACCAAAAGGCTATGTCCCCCGCCAGAAAACATCTTCGTGGATAACTTCAGACTCCCCTAGAACTCTTCGGCCATATATCTTGGTGTCACATTGAATTCCCGCTTAACCATGCGATCACATGTAGACAAATCGGTTGAGAAGTTGTACAGGGCGAGGAGCTCTCTCTGCTCTCTTCTTTGTTCTAAAAGCGCCTTATTTTTGAAAATTAAAGTCCTTATTTATTTTACCTTCCTCCACCCGATAATAACTTACGATGCCTTGCCGTTGTCAACCATGGCAAAGGCTTACCTGAAGAAGTTCGAGGTATTACAGATGAGTAGTGACCTGAGGCTGATAACCGGGGCACCATGCAAGCAACAGCTCCGCGACGACCTGGAAATACCATCACTGAGAAGGTACATCGTCAGCCTTGCGACAAAATCTCAGGAAGGAGTGGCAAGATCCGGCAACCCACTCGTAAGCCGACTCACGACTCGACCTCGACAGGCGCCCGTCTAGAGTCACAGTTCGCCGCGTAGTCGCTATCGATGCTGAGGAGGACAATTATTAGGAGGACTTCAGCCACTTCTTTTCCGATCGCCGTAGACAAAAAAAACAAAAACTTCAAACATCCAGCGTAGCAGCTGCTATCCAAGAAGAATAAACGGCTCAATACCCACCGTTCGGTCCTAGAAGGAAGATTGAGGACCACAGGTATGTACAGACGCAAAGCGATGAACCACTAGGAGATTAAACGTATCAACGGAAACGTACGAACGGAGAGAAGACCGGTTAAATTATTGCGCAGTGTGTCTTTTTCTAGAGATATGGATATAAATTAAAAAAAGATAGAAGTAGTCTTAGTACATGCTCAGTACATACAAGTTTTACAACTATAAACATTATACATAGTTGTAAATTCTCACTTTTTCTGATCTCACTTCAATTTTCTCACTAATAAGCATCGTTTTATTTGCAAGTAAGTGACATGTTTTGCTTCCCCCTTCCCGCTCAAGCACATGCTCGATAGCACCCTCACTTCAAGAAGAATTCTCAATTATAGTGAGGGTATTGAAGATTGTGTACATTTTACAATGACATTTTATAGTTTATGTATGAGAAAGATCTACGATTAAATTAAAGTAAAGTGAGATGAACTTTTCATCTCATTTCACCTTAGAAGCAAATATCAAGCAGCTTATATCACAATGTGAAATTGACAGTAGTGAAATTGAAACTGATTGCCAACAACACCATTATCTGACCATTATTCTTTTGCAGCGTAAATAATGCCTTGTTAACAGCATTTTTTACAAGTTTCCAAATTATTTTGTTCTAAATAAGTGAGGTTAACTCTTCAAAATTGGTACGTCAACGTACGCACAGACGCAAAGCTATGAACCGGAAGGAAATGTTTATCCGTTAAACGTATCAACGCAAACATACGAACGGTTAGCTATGAACTAGTCTTAACATTCTACTCACGTTTGCAAAAAAATCTACTCATACAAACCATGAAGATAATACCATGGAACCTCGCTTATCTCCGCGCTCACTTATATCCATCCTAATTCATATCCGCACTATAGCGCTCATTTATATCCGCTCGGCATCCACCACCCGATAGTGCACGTATTCACATGAGCCAATCAGCGCGTAGCACGGCCTTTCCTCTCCGCTAACGGGATAAGAGTGTGGACCCCTCTTGAGCGGATGTAAGTGAATGTTTACGTTTCCCGACCGCGGATATAGACGAGGTTCCAGTGTATTTATCCTTATTTTACCTGCCATCATCGCATTTGATAGATTGCATATTTAACCCATTCTAAAGGTCGTTTCACAACCAAGTGTTTTGACAGAGAGCGTACATTGAACAGCCAATAGGATACTCGATTTTCAAACAAGTTTTGAAAATCTAATATCCTATTGGTTGTGCGATGTCCGCTTACATGTGAAACGACCTTAGCCGTTCCTCACTGACATTTGTGTGTCACATAAACAAGTAACGGTCCGTGAAAGTAACAGTTCCAGAAATAATAAACCTGTGTTCTATGCCCAAGATTTTTATCAATTTATTCAATTTTAACCGTATACACGAATCTTTAAATATTTTTCTGGACTTGATTCGTTTGATAGTATAATATGTTAGTCAAAAAGGAAATATATTTCGTATGTAGAACTTGCCTTAAAATTGGTACGAATTACTTTAATTTATTTAACTATTTGAAGATGGTACAGCTCTATCAGATATGTTAATAGAATGTGTAACCAGACAGGTAAAATAATGGTTTATATTTACATTCCTAAGTGCATCATCCTCTTGTGTTTTAGGCACAAGAAGATGATGGGTTACCTTCGCACATATGTAGCGAATGCAAAACTAAACTATATTCCTGTTGGGCTTTCAAATCGTTGGCATTGGAAGCAGAATCTAAGTTACGTAGCAATACAAAGTCGACGAAAAGAAATGGAGAACCTGATATTATTAAAGAAGAGACTGTTGTAACAAGTAGCGATTATAATATTGATGACGCAGGAAACATGCAATGTTCAGATCCCTTTGCGTTCAGAAATTATTCAGGGAAGGATGAATTATCTACAAACAATGCGGATGATAGTATATGTGATAAAAATGAAACACCAAAAATTTATGACGAAAGAAATGTAATTGAATGTTTAGGAGAGCCTCAGTGCAAGAATGAGATTACACTTGTCAACGATAATGTGAAAACATACAGAAATGATTTAGTTGATTGTAGCGCTAATTTAGATAATCTAGAAAGAAAATCATTCAACTTAGAGGAGAATGTAGGAAACAGAATGGTAATTGATACGGAAGAGCAAAAACGTTCAAGTCAAAATTTAAAAAAGTCTTGTATTAATAACATCATTAAAGCAAATAGAAAATTAACGAAGAAGTTATCTCGCAAACTGGTTCGAAATAAGAGAAATTTGAAAAAAGAACTTCAAAATTTGCAATGTGATACAAGCGATAAGGAAAGCAACAAATTATTTACGACTGAATACCAACAAATAGAGAAATCTGAAAATCATCCTAACGTCTTCACGTGCAGTAGTTGTAATCGATCTTTCTGTTCAATAAAATCGTTAAAAATGCATACAACGAAAACTGGACACATATACGAGGACAGGCATATATGTCAAATGTGCGGAATCGAATTTGACACACTCGATAAATTAAAATCTCATAAAGAAACTCATGCAAACGAAACACACGAATGTGATATCTGCAAGAAAATATTTATGAGTAGACCTAGTTTAAAAGCACATATTGAACGACATACTCAAACTCCAGAATCGAAACCAATATGTGAATTATGTGGGAAAGTATATTCAAACATATATACGTTAAGAACGCACTACGAAACTCATAATACTGAACGAACGATACCTTGCCCTATATGTGGGAAGCTCTTTACAACTCAAAATAACATGTCGGTTCACTTGAAATTTCACACAGCCCGTAAGTCTTATATATGTGAATATTGCAACAAAGGTTTTAAAAGTGCCGATAGAAGGAAAAAACATGTGTTAATACACACTGGTGAGAAGCCGTATCCATGTAAACTTTGCGATAGGAGATTTAATGATAATGGTACTTTATATCGCCACATGTTAACGCACACGGGGGAAACAAAATTTGTGTGTGATAAGTGTCCGTATAAATGTAGATATAAACAGCAATTTGATAACCATTTAAAAAAACACAAATAAATGATATTAATTTATAAAACATTTTTTTGGTGCGTTTCAACTGGGTAATGTAATAGGTAAAATTCGTATTGTTTCATTGATTGATAATTTAAGCATAGGAATTTAAAGGAAATCATTAACATATGATTAATAATTTTTACAAAATAATCAATACCAAAAAAACTAAAGCAAGAACTTTTCCAGCAGATTTTTGAACACGAAACGTCTTATACCTTGGAAAACCAAACTGTCCCCATTTCATCAATTGTTGCATTATTTCTGGGTTGCAGAAATGTACCCAAGTTTCATTCATAGTAATAATACGGCTTAAAAAGCCGAGCACAGATCGAACGTGATGCTTTCATTCTTGCACAATGTTTCTCACGTCCAAATCGACGTGAACTACATATATGATGGACGCATCAGTGCCTCAGATATTCCTTTTAGCCCAATTCGTCGACAGTCCGACAAAATCATGTCATGAACTGCATCATTTTCGAGAACGGACACAGGAACTGGCTTTCCCGATCGATGTTTTTTCAAGCTTATAATCAAATTTTTTTGTTGCAAGTAAAAAAATTTTTTTGAATCTATAATAAAAACTATTTGTTGCGATGAGGATGATGGTTACTTAAAATCGCATTTACTTCCAGGTCCAAAGGAAATCAAAACGAACTCTTTCTTTTTTGTACACCCGGTATAGTTTTGTAATACAGTAGAACCTCGATTAACCGTCACTTTCGGGACCAGGGCATGGTCGGAACGCCAAAAAGGTTGGATGATCAGAGTAGAATGAAAAAACGTGGCTTTTATATCATCATCTTGAAGTTCGTCTTCAGAGCGGTGGTTTGGAGCGTCGTCGATCAATAAAATTGCACAGATTGGCAGATTTTTTGCCTTCAAGTATTTTTTGACAATCGGAAAAAATGCATTGAAAAACCACTCTTTAAACAAAAAACAATCCTTCCAAGCACTTTTCTGAGCTCTATAATAAACAGGGAGTGTCTCCATGTTGATGTTTTTAAACGCTCTCGGTTTCTTAGACTTGCCGATTACAAACAACGGCAATTTATGATCTCCACTAGCGTTACTGCATGTTGCGATAGTAAGCCTGTTCTTAGCCAGTTTTGCGCCTGCAACTGTTTCATTTATAGATGCTAGAGTTTTTTTAGGCAGCATTTTGTGGTTAAGACCTGTCTCGTCGATATTGTAGAGCTGATTGTCTGACAAATCATTTTCTGAAATTATCCTATCAAACTTCTCAATAAACTCCGTACTCGCATCATCATCAGCAAAAAGTTTTTCGCCAGAAATACAAACTTGTCTAACGCCGTGATGTTTTTCCCAGCGATGGAGACACCCTTCACTGGCCGTGAAATCACTTTCATCGGCACCCAGTTTTTTGTGGAGCAGAAACGCTTTTTTCTTTTATTATTGGGCCAGAGAGAGGAGTCTTCTTGCGTCTTTCCTGGCAAAATCAAACCTAGACTTCCAGACTGCGTCATCTAAAACCTCAAGTTTAGATTTTTTCAAAGTTCTTCTATTTGTTACAGCTTTTTCCCCTTCCACTGTCAAACAAAAAGATTCAAGATCCTTACGATTCTTTCTTTAGTCTTTAATCGTTGTTATTCCTACATCTATTTCAGAGGCTAATTTAACAACTAACTCACCTTTGTCCAGTCTTTGCAAAACGTTTAATTTCTGTTCTGTTGTACACACAACACGTTTCCTCTTCAGATTTGAGGCCATTTTTAGTGTTCAGAATTCTTAAAAGTCTTTAACACAACTTATGAAACAGTACAGCACTACACAGTACTGTAACTTTAAATTCAAAAATGTAGAGGTAAAATTGCACAGACGACATAAAACAATGCGCACTGCAGAAAGACAGACAGAGCGCGGAGCGTAAGTGACCATATACATGAATGACTGATACGGTAACCAAACGTGTTGTGATTTGGGTGCAGTCGGCCGATAACGCTGGCCGTGGAAAATAACTACGCAGACGGATGGTCGGTTAAACTTAGGAGTCGGTTAAAAGGAGGTCGGTTAATTGAGGGTGCACTGTAGTTCAGCGAGTAATAAATAATATAGGTATATCAGAGATGGCGCCATTGAGTTTTTCGTTTTGTAATGCAATTTTTACTTCAATTTCCCGAATGCAAAAGCAACCGGGAAATTATATGTTTTGATAAGCAAATACAAAAATAAGGATAAAACTGATTATTTATTAGTTTCCTGTATACTATTAACCGAAACTCATCATAACGACACCCTATATATAAAAGAAAAAGACAATTTTTAGAGTTCATCTTTATTTTTTTGATATCTTTTAACAATATTATTTGATAATTCATATAAACCACTATAATAATCATGATTATCATCACTTTTAACATCTTGATTCTGTTTTTCTTTTTCACTTAGTTTTTTATATAAGTTCCTTAAACTAAGAACTATATCTCTGGATTTATCTGTTAAGGATGTGTTGCAATCGTCTATAACAGTATACAAAGCCAAGAGACACTTTTCAATAATATCATGATCGTTAGAATCAATAGAAACGCTATTAACCAACAACTTATTTAAAACATTACAGTAATTATTTTTTAATAGATGTTCTCGAAAATTTACGTTCTTGTATTGGTTTGCTTTCTCTTTGTTATCATCATGTTCAGCATCGATTTCTTCTTGCAATAGATCATTGATAATTGTCAACGTTTTGAGTTGAATTTTTAAATTTTCCAAATCGAACAATTTAAAAAAGACACTCAAACCAGCGTTTTCAATAAATTTTAATTGAGCGAAAGGAAAACTACGCAACAAACCACCTAACGCAAACAAGGCACGATATTTAACAGACGGATCATTTTCTAGAACAATCATTCTTAACAAAATATCAATCGAACCTGAATCTAAAGCGTGAATTTTAACCATCGCATTATTTTGAATACTCGCCCCTAAAAGTTTCAAACTTTCCCTTTTAATTTCCGTATTTGACGAATTTAAATTTTTATACACAACTTCGTTTAAGCCGTTTAATGAAATAAATTCATTCGCATTATCGTACTGATGTACTAAATACTCTAAATCTTCGAGTATTGTCAGAATTTCTTCTTCGTCGATTTCTTTTCGGCTGATTATATCGGAATGCTTTTCAATTAATTCTCTTAGTATTTGAGTTCAGATTTTGGTTTCATGTTGAGGTCCTCAAAATCTTTCTTTAACTCTTCGTACGATCTAAATTTATTTTTGATATTATTGTCTTTAGCTTCATTTTTAATATTCTTCAAAGATTGTTTCAATTCAGATAACGATATTTTGAGCTTGTCATCGATGACATCTTCTCCGTTCTCATTTTCTGTTGATGAAGTGAGAGATAATGCATTTTTATCTGTTTCTTTACTCTTTTTAATTAATTTTGCTTCTCTTTCGCCGGTTTCTAGATTTATCCTTATATGAAGACCTTCTGGTACTTTTTGACCTAAAAGAGAGAATGCATAATATCTAAATATTTAAAAATTAAATTATAAATTATCAATTTAAAAAAGGATATTAAATTGGGATCTATTTAAAATGTATATTTATAATTGCAAAATAAATTTTAATTAGGTATTAGCTTATTAGGTAGTTTTTATAATTTACCTTTTTTGACTGGCTTCCACTCATCTGTTGGTACAAATGTATCTTGATCATTTTCGTCTTCATTTTCGGCACATACAATAACTTGTACGCTTATTAATAAAACGATTGTAAATATTCTGATATTCATTTTAGAAATGTCTTAGTTGATAGTATTTTTAAAGATTCTCGACAGACTTAATATAGTAAACATATATTAGAAGTTTATTGGACCACGTATTGTAAGTTATTTTGCTAGTGTGAGTATGGTTGTTATGTAAATTATTTGTATTTTAAGCTTAAAAATAGAGGATTTCTAAAATTTCTCAATATATAAAGGTGAGCGATCAAATTTGTTGCGGGAAAAAAATGTGATTGCATTTAAAAAATCCATTTGGATGTTTTGGTTTGTGACAGGTAGCGCCACCGTGGTGTTCAAATGAATCTCCCTAACGGCTACCGCCATTGAAGAAGCATCTGCCTAATGCCTTCCCTCAATCATTCCGTTTAGTTTGCCGGCTTCTAGTCACGTGCAGTTTCTTTGTAATCTAAAAACATCAGTTTGTTAAAATGGCAGATGAACACTTTTTCGGTAAGTTATCATTCTTTATACTTTATAGGCTCAATCGCGATCGTTATTTTTAATATTTGTTGCGTAGTTACAGTATTTCATCAAGGTTTAATGACTTGTCGCCGGTGTTTTACGCGCCATTATAGTTTGTCGTTGTTTATTCGCATTTTTCAGGATGTTTATGTCATATCTTAATAAGCTTGATGTTATTCAAGATTTGCTTGTAACAATTATTGTTTTTTCTCCATTAATCGTTGTTTGCTGTTACGCTTCTTGGTTATGTTTTGAAATAGCCGCCAAAATGAAGCTTGTTTACAATTTTCATTACTTTTTTTATAATAAACAAATCGCTTGGCGTTATCTCTTATGCCTTCTTTATCAATTCGTATGCCTCCATACACATTTATTCCCAATTTTCTTTTATTGCTAATTTCAGACTGTATACACATGCACAAAATTTCTACATACAGTTGCTTGTTATTGGCTTGGGTGATTCAAGCTCCTATTGTTCTTATGAACAAGCCTAATTTTTCATTTTCTTTTTTTTTTTATATTTCAAATCAAGCACTGACTTTACAAGGCGCCAAGGCTAGTGAAGTATGGGACCCAGAAGCAAAAGGTGCCGATGATAGCCAGGGTGGCCATAAGTTGATCATTAAACAAGCTTTGCTCGGTCCGGAAGCAGTCGATGCAGAACTAAATGTTGTTCAAGTACAAACGATGGCGTGGAATGAATCTGTAAAAGTACCAGTAGCGACATTGAAAGCTGGCCAAAATAGTCAAGTCCTCCTTGACATCGCATTTCCCGATCCACCGGTTACATTTAGTTTAATCCAGGGAACAGGTCCAGTACACATTATCGGCCATCATTTGATCGGCGGACCTTTTGAAGAATTCGAACATGTTGATGATTTCGACGAGGTCGATGAAGAGGAAATGTTAGACGATGAAGAAGGTGAAGAAGGAGAGGTACGAAACTATTTTTTTTTACTAAATTTGAAGCTTTCGCGTTAATATGAATGTATATACATGATTTATTGGTACATTATTTGATATAAACAAGAAAATCAAGTTTAATTACTTTTAACTTGTAAAGAATTTATTAGAAGGTGTATCAAAATATTTTTATATATTTGTGATAGGTCAACCACCTGTTGAATATTAACAAACTGAACTGTTGACTGAGAGATGACTAATACAAAAAATATATACTTTATTATAATTTATCAATTAATATAATCTAATGATATAGCGACTTGTAACTTCCTAAGTCTTAATATTTAAAAGTTTTTTTTTAAGTATATTTTGCAATGGTTAATCCTATAATTTTTTTTTATTGAAATTGATATCAAAATCCTAAGCGGATTATACGCGATTTATAAGTATCCTTGCTTTAATTACATAAGATAATGGAGAATAAATTAAAATATTTCTTCCTGTAAGTATGGCTAAAAAATATTTCTTCAATAGATTTGTTGTTATTTTGGCATTTAATACTATTTGAAAGATCCTCCAAAGATTATCACGAAATAATTTACAGGAAGTTGCATCAAAGAGAAAAAGACAATTGTCGCCAGTTGAAGAGGTTGAGGTGTGAATACCTGCACGTCTCTGTTTAGTAAGAATTTACATTAGTGTATTGTTTTGTTCAAGGAGGAGGATGAGGAAGACGAAGCACCAAAAAGCAAAAAAGCAAAGACTACCAACAACGCGAAGGGTAAAGGTGCGGCTACGAAAAACAATAAAGGAAAGAAGTAAAAGAATCCCCGAACCCACCGTATAAGAAATAATTTACTTATAATGTAGTTTAGTTCCATGTTAAAGTGAATGATCTGGTGGAACTTCCTTTGTCTACTCGGAATTCGAGATTTCCGTTTTTTTGTCTTTTTATAGCTCTCCATCTTCGTATCAGTTTCGGCAAGGGAGGTTCCGACCAAGTAACTAATAAGTATCAATTTTTTTTCCTATTTTTGTCTCTTGAAAGAACTCGCTCGTTTATACATGCATATTCCAACTGTATTTCTTAAATGTAACGTTTCAGTAATGTATTTATTTTTGTCATTTCTGGTTGTTTTATTTGTAAATACATAATCTCATTAAAGGTGATTCTTTTCTAATAACAGTATTTTATTTTTGTACTCGAGAACTCAACGTTAAACTAATAAAGGACGAGTTCTTTTATAAAAAAAAAGTGATAGATTCAGAGGTAGATTTACTATTGGTAAAAAATAGTCAATAGGAATGGATTCTGAATTACAGTAAACGTTTATGATCGATTACTAAAACTTGAGCGACGAATATAATTAACACAAAAAACAGCTGCAAAGACAATAGTAAGAAGGGGCAACCATCTTGTTGAACGAAAACATTTTGATACCGGCTTTAAAAAAACACCAAAAACCATTTATAACGTTCCTGTATCTACTGACTTCGTATAAATTCAATGTAATATTCATTCTTCGAAATCAATAACACAAAATTGATAGATATGCCAAGTGTACCAAGAGACAATAAATTGTGTGTTGTATGCTATCGCTGTCTAACGGCATGTACCCCCACCACTGCTATTTACCCTTGTCTAACTACTAGAAAATGCTATCCTAACATCGATCTCTTCAATTTCAATCACTTCGAAGAAGCCCTTATTGTGTACTACTGCAAGGTGAGAGGGAAGAATCGTCCAACGACAACGAAGCTGCGGACTCATGCGCATGCACGCTTAGAGTTGAAATCCGTCCAATTTCTAATCGCCCATAATGCAATCTACGGTTTGCAAGTAATATCCGGGTATATTCAGCCGGCTTATTACCACATTCGGCAAAAAGGGGCAAGTTTCAGTGCACTGTAGGGACCAACATGGAGGGGCTGAACTGCCGTATCAAGGCGAGCGCTCGCTAAAGTTTACGTACTCGTATCATTTATGTTCGTTACTTTCACGAGTGAACATAGACGATGCGGACGCATGAATGTTTACACACAAAAAAAAAAACGAGAATCAGTCGAATTTCCGTGCCACTCGCTTGGAGGGTGAAGCGTTGCTCTCCGCACTGCACTGACACTTGCCCCTCTTTGCCGTCTCTACTGGTAAGCACAATGACCGGTGAAACAATACTGAACAATGGACCCTCGAGTTTCCGTGCCACCTCTCTACATTGCCCACCGCAGTACACTGGAAATTGCCCCTCTTGGCCGAGTCTAGTAATGATGGATCTTTATGTATCTGGCTTTTTGGTGGCAATTATTTTGAAAGACCTTACAATAACACGTAAAATGTGTATAAAATCTAGAATATTTGACAACCACTTGTCAACTGTCAATATAAACAAACGGATGTAAACAAGACGCCATTTTTTGACGCTCAAGGCCATCAAAGTTGGGTATTCAAGTGTTATTGATATTTATATTGTGATTGTGGTAAAACAGAAAAGTGTGCTGTTGCCAGATGACAAAGTACTTCAAGTACTAGAACTAATTTTCTGCGTATTCCCTATTTCAGTGAACTCATATTTCTCCCAAATATAAACTTGATTTTAAGACATTTATTTGCAATATTGATCATGAAACGTACCTTTTTGTTTCTTGTGGAAATCTAAAGAAAGTGTTTTTTATCCAAAGTTTTATTAAGTCAAAACACTACTAATATCCGCTAATTAATAGATATTCATAATTAAAAAAAATTAAATATACATAAGGGCATTTTATAATGGTACTACAACCAAAAGTAATTAATTTTGGTGCATAAAATGCCTGCGAATTTGAAAAATTGTTCAGTGGGTGTTGTTCGTGTTGTAATAAAATTGCTCATTGGTAGTATCAATGTTTGTAGAAACTATAGCACCATACCAAATCCCTTACTTTAGATTGTGATACATTACAGTTTAATATAAAACGTAGCCTAAAAGATTACCGTATAAAGGCTAGTACATACAAACGCAAAGCTGAACCGCAAGATTTTTATCCATTAAGGTTAGTTCATAGCTAGCCGTTTGTACGTTTGCGTTGATCCGTTGATCAATCGCTGCGCGTTATTTGTGTGGGCACAGTTTATCCGTCGACGGATAAAGTTGGTTGAAGTTGAACTCTGTAATATATCACAATGTGAAATTGACAATAGTGAATTGTTCTAAATAGTGAGGTAACTCTTCAAAATAGGCTTGTTATCAATGACGATTTTTCTCGATTTTTTTTACGTTATTATGTAAAACTAATTCATCAAAATAATTAGTGAAATTTTTAGCTCTTAAACTTAACCCACTGTTTACATATTAAAGGTTAAAAACAGAATTCCGATAAAAGCGCGGGATCCGCCTGTGACGTCATACCACACGTCGTAGTTCGGTGTTCAGTAGCAAACCGTTGCATTTCTTATAAAGACCATAGACAAAATAAGAGAGACTGTTTCTTTCCATAAGAGAAATGGGAAGCATATAGAGAGACGCGGTCTGATTATTGGCGTAATTGAAAACGGTATCTGCGCATATTTTGACAAAATCGTCAAATTAGGGTCCAACCTTTGAATACGTGCATTGCGATGGCATTGGTATAATACGATTGTAGCGCTATCTATGTATGTAGGCAGATATTTATATTTCAGGCGCCAAATATGATATTGTTTTATTGTAAGGAATGGATTATACAAAAAAAAATTATACTAAAGATATTTATTTAAAACTCATCACATACAAAAATATGCAGCAATAGAAACAACATATTCGGAAGAATATAAAACGCAACTGAAAGTATAATACTGTAAATGTAAGATAAATACTATATGTAAAATATCACAAATAAAAGTAAATTCATAACTCAACAAAAATAAAGAAACATGGTAAAACAGTGTACACAAAGTAAACATAAAGAACTCCTAATAATCTAATCCCATAATAAATAAATAACGATTCTCCATAATTTGATTCTCTTATATAAGCTTTATACATAGATATGTAAATAAATAAAGGTTCTTCTACACAATATATGAATAAATAGGATTTTAATGAAAATAATAAGGGAATAAATAAATAATTTATATTTAAATAATAAATTTCTACGTAAAATCACAGAAAATAGTATAAAATCCTAACCAAAGTCAAAACTCATACTACAATAAAGCTATACAGAATATTTCTTGTATCTTTACCTGAGCTACAGATCGAATGATTGAAAATCGCTGCAAGTTGATATTGAACTCCTGGTGTTGTGCTCTAATTTGTACTTAATTATCACAAATTTAAATGCATTTTACAGTTCTTCTAATCTAAAAAAAACATAGGTAGTTTCTATTATCATTTACTTTTGATTGATTTTCACTTAACACTATTCATAAAAATAACATTAATGTCTGTATACATATACATATTAGTTATTTTCTGTTTAATACTATCGCCAAAGATGATAAATTGTCGATGTGCTATGTGGGGTATGCTGTAAAATAACATTTTCACATTAAATTACCGGTTGATTACACGGAATACACGATTCAACGAAAGGTAACTTTTCAAAATTAACATGTTGAGGTTGAGGTTATGGCACCATTAGTAAACGTAAACAGATGATTTATTTGAGAAGTTTGTCAAAATATGCGCAGATACCGTTTTTAATTACGCCAATAATCAGACCGCGTCTCTCTATATGCTTCCCATTTCTCTTATGGAAAGAAACAGTCTCTCTTATTTTGTCTATGATAAAGACGGTGCTTCGCGCTATAGTATCTTTAATTTTAAAAGTATTAGTGGTCCTCTACCTACAACAAGTTTTTTGTGTTAAATGCTAGAGATTATAGTTATGACTATTTTTGCAAAGTATACAAACTTTGTTATTCAAACTGTGAGATAAAATAGAAAAATATGTATACACATTGTTTTTCAATTTAATTTATTTTAGATACAATCAAATTTTTTATAAATTCACGTTTATTTAAATTTATTCCTAACATTACAAAGTTCAGTATGATTTCATAAACTAGTTTCTACACTCTCAAGCTATTCAAAATACAAATCAGTAAAAGCTGAAAAAAATTACGTGCGTATCCTAAATTTTTAGGATTTTTAGTTTTAGAGATATTATTTGTGAAAATAATACAAAAATGTCATACAATGATGTCATTATTTAGTCTGAAGGGTGCACTCCGTTCAATAACATAAAGAAAACATAATTTAAGTCGTACGCGACTGACTGTATCGACACGTAATAGAAGAGCAAGTGGGTACTTTGTGTATAAGATTCGATAATACGATTGAAAGTTTAAGCCAGTCGTCACTATACGCTCCCATTCTAAATAGACGAAATAAAAATTAATAATAAAATAAAAAGGTGTTCAAGTAAGTATCTTGTATTTTTCACAAATACCCCATATACCAGCATTATCTTCTATATATATAAAAGAGAAAGCCGTTAGTTACCTACCGCACGTTACTACGCTTAGAGAGAACGTCTGGACCGATTTCGATGATTCGCACCAATGCGTACTGGTCTCCGGCCAAACAAGAAAATTCCCGAAATATCCCCGAAAAGAAAAATTATCAAGAAAATTCATTTTGTGGCTAGTGATTTTACGACGCCATCTTTATGATAGATGACGTTTATGTTTACGTTACGTTGAAACTTTTTTACGGCCGGGACACGGGTGATGGTACGGGACGGGCGGGGGTGGTATCCGTAACAATACATTAAACATTAAATGTCTAAATCAATACTTTTCTAGGCAGAACGAAGTCTGCTGGGCCAGCTAGTTAATATATAAGATGTTCTTATTAGATAAATACACTATAACTTACTTTAAAATGATCTTGGCAGCAATACACAGTGGATTTGTCAGATACAAAAACTTTACGACGCATTGCTTTCTGCCAAACTTTTCTAGTTTTAATGTCAGAGGGTACATTAATAAACAATTTCTCTGGGGCATTTTTGGATGTATTAGGACAGTTAGGAACCAAACAATATTTATATGCCACTTTCATCTTACTCATTATGAAATAAAGTAAAACGTAACAGTCCAGCGTTTTGTCTCTTACACGACAACACGGTAAGTATAATATATACACCGCTCGCAGTGCTCGAATAACTTATAGCGTTTTCCACTCGGACATTTAGAGCGCACTAAAAGTGCACTAACTCGGTGTTGGCTGTTCCACTGGTCTTAGCACTCGCTGCAAGCAAAAATGTTATGTGTTCCACTGATAAATTTCGTGCTGCTTACGTAGAAGTGACGACATGTGAGAGTCACTACATTTGACCTTGAGTGCGAAAAACTGGACCTCTCAAAATTGACGGGGCCACTTATAGTGCAATCTGAAGTTATTACAAATTATTCAGTTTATTGTACTTTCAATAAGCATACAGTGGGCAAGTGGGTATAATATATAAAATGTATATAATCAATATTTCATCGGGTAATCGTTATGGCCGAAAATATTGTACAAATTACTGTTAAATTTTGAAACATACTACTTTATATGTTATCCTCAGATACAGATAATACAAAGTGTTCATAATCATCATTCATGAAATACGGTTTGCGTATTTTATACGAAATATCTTGTCCACTAAAAGATCATTTTCAGAAGTGAATAATAATTAAACAACTTTCTGGTGTAATTCTTCATCTACTTTTACTTCATACGTATTACTATTTACTTTTATAGATTTTCATTTTTTTGCGATGAGCAGTTCATCCCAACAAAGCATTGAAGCATTAACGCCAGTTTTATCGACATACCTATATTACACGTATTGCACTAGCTCTGAGCGAGGGCAGAATCAGTGGTTACGTCATATGACGCTACTCTAGGGCAGTGTCGGTGCAACACGAGTTCCCCCAGTGGAAAACGCTATTATAGTACAGACGTGTGGTGTGACGTCACAAGTAACCACGCCCCGTTTTCGTTCAGTCCAATTTCTTTAATTAATTTGAGGGTTTCAACGTCGACGGAAAAATCTAAAATTTTGAGAATCAGTTTAAAATGAGTTTTGGTTTCGATTATTAAAATAAAATATTTTTGCTGAACAAGCCCATTGGTACGTCAACGTACTTACAGACGCAAAGCTATGAACCGCCGATGTTTATCCGTTAAACGGATCAACGCAAACGTACGAACGGCTAGCTATGAACTAACCTTAATGGATAAAAATCTTGCGGTTCAGCTTTGCGTTTGTATGTAAGGATGTTCACATACCAATTTTCACTTCTTTCGTGAACGGAAGCGAACAAAGTTCAACTACAACCAACTTCATCCGTCAGTGGATGAGCGGATAGACTGTAAAGCGCACACAAATACGTACAGCAATTGGTCAACGTATCAACGCAAACGTACGAACAGCGAGCTATGAACTAGCCTTAAGTCTGGCGTAAGTGACAAACTTCACTTATATGGCTTGTTTGAACTTTTTAAATACATAACCTGCAAATCCTAACAAGTCATGTTATGTTTAGGGTTCTTATTAGTTTATGATTAATATATTTTTAAAACAACCAAAGCCTACATTTTAAATAAGAATGAATTTCGAACTATCAAGCGATCGAGTAACAGAAACATCCCCTCTAGATGAAACCAGTTTATTAGTAATCATCTTAGATACAAATCCAGGGCAAAGAATTTTAAGAGAAAATCCTCACATTTTAACGCAATGTACAGACTCTGTGATTGCATTCGCGAACGCCCACTTGATGCAAAAAGCCCAGAACAAGTTGGCGATAATGGCATGCCATTCAAAAATAAGGTATGTCCGTAATTACTCATTCTTAAGAAGTTAATTGTTCTGCGATAGTTAAACTGGATATTCGTTAAACATTTGCAGCGAATTTGTTTACCCCGGTCCAGGAAAACCTTTAGATATAAGGCAAGTAGATGGTCAGTATGAAGTGTTTACTCTGGTGGAAAAAACGGTGAAGCAAAACTTAATGAAAGTCCTAACTTCAGAAACATCTACAGTATATACAGAATCGTTATTAGCTGGTGCAATTGCCATGGCGTTGTGTTATATTGCTAGGATTTTAAGGACTAAAACACCAGGCCTTAAGGTATAACAGCTTTTTAAAAATATAAACTGAACGTACTAGATTTTTGTTCTTTCTTTCTAATCTATAGATAAATAGTCGCATATTAACGGTAACTGGAAGTAGTGATTCAGCTTCTCAATATATGAATTATATGAACGTATTTTTTACTGCACAGAAACAAAGTGTCGTGATCGATGTATGTGCTCTTGATCAACATTTAAGTTTATTACAGCAAGGATGTGATATTACGAGCGGTTTATATCTAAGAATACCACAAATACAAGGGCTGTTACAGTATTTATTAGTAAGTAAATACATACTTTTATTCCTGGAATAATCGATTTTTAATATATATTATATCTTAGTGGGTATTTCTACCAGAACCTCCTGTACGGCAAAAGTTAGTCTTACCACCACCCGTTAAAGTAGATTACAGAGCAGCATGTTTTTGCCATAGAGAATTAATTGATGTTGGTTACGTATGTTCAGTTTGCTTGTCAAGTAAGTATGATTTAATATAATATTAAAAATTTTTAATAACATTTTTTTCAGTTTTCTGCAAGTTTAGTCCAATTTGTACAACTTGCCAGTAAGTATTAGTCACTACTACTATTAAATTTAGTTTTTGTAATATGCAAATCCTACTTTTGTTACAATATTAGGAGGGAAAAGAGGGGGATGTTAACTTGAAAGCTTAATCAAAAGCAATAGATGAACAAACACACAATCAACGGTTGGGGGCACTTTGTGGAATCGATTTTCATTGTCTTTTTCACCGCTGAGAATTCTCTATCTATCCTCCTCTCGTACTGTGTAACTATCTGCGCAAGTTCTTGACGTTTGTAGCCGTTGGTAGGTGTTTCCTGATAAGTTTGGTGGGTGCGCTCAGTAGCTAACTAAGGGGTTGGATCGATTCTAACGTTCTAACGTCATAGCGTGGGTTTAAGATTGTTGTTCAAATTTCGCTAGCGAATGATTTTTTATCTATAGAATTAAATGATGCTGACGTGAGCCTTGCTATCATCGTTGGCTCGCATAAATTTCTATGCAACAAGAGAAGCATTTATTAAATCAACAGTGCAATTAGTCTGCTCGAAAAACAGTCTTTTAAAACGTCTATACTTATTCTAGCAATGTAGCTAGTTGTACAGCAGGAGAAAAAAGTATCCTGCCAGTGCATGTAAGAAAGACGCCCTTCACTCAAAATGCACGGGTACTTTATTGACTTAGTATACCTACATGAACTGTCTGTGGCACAGACATTATTTGTATGCACTCTAGAACAATAAAGTTCCAGTAGGGTTTGAGTAAGAAGCCTCCTTCTTTCGCGTACTGTTCGGATACTTTTTTCTCCTGCTCTACCAGCTTTGTAGAAGCAATACTGATGTTGCAACTCTTCTAGAATTCGCACTAAACGAGCAAGGTACGCTGTCTCAAAATGTTACTGCCAAATTGCACGGTAATTGGAATTTAATAATAATAATAATAATATATGTCTTTATTGGGCAGTAGGTACATACTTAGAATGAATTTACAGAAGAGTAGTAGTAAGAGTAGTACCAAACAATGTAATACATCACAGTAAAAAAAACAAAACAAAAAAATCTCTGTTCAAAAATGAGGCGAAGTTTGCCGAAAGGCGCTGTTTGCACTTAACCTCAGTGAGAGACAACAAGCTGCAGTAGGATGTAAAAATTACAAAAACAAAGTGTGTAACTGCATTAGTTTATATATAAGGCTTACAAATGTACTATAAAATAGATATTGATAATGATAATGACAGTAGATAATGATTAAATATTGCCAAATTGATCATCAAAGGTGTGCAATAGAGAGAGACAATGACTTTATCTTCCTTTTAAACTGCAGAGGTGGCAAGCGCTTCAGGTCGACTGGGATGCGGTTGTAAATTATAACTGCTTGATATTAAAACGATCGTTCAAATAGTGACGTCGAGTGACAATAAATGTAGAAAACGTAAATTGTGATCTATACCCTTACATCTACCAGTTAAAAGACTAAATAAACAATCCGGAGATCCAGTCCGGAGAATACGATGTACAAAGTTCACAAAATGATTTGATCTTCTCTTTCCCATATTCAACCAATCCAACTGATTAATGTAATGAGTTACACGGCCCTGTCGTTTTAAACCTATAATACCTAGATTTTTCGCCTCGTTAACAAAGTTTAATCTGTGGGTGTCAACAAGCAGCACAATGTCGTCTATGGCCCTCTTTCGTGCTTTATTCGGACCAAAGAATGGCAGAACTTTTTTGAGGGTTAATTTGGAAAATTGGAAATTTAAGAAAATTAGATATATCATCATTTATGTTGGATTGGACAGGCCGAAGATCATTTGTATTAAAACTCGTAAGAAGTTGCCTATCATCAGCATAAAAATGGGCACTACAAAAGTTTAGGCTCGACTCAAAATCAGCTGTGTATAATGAAAAAAGGAGAGGACCCAGAATAGAGCCTTGTGGAACTCCAAATACGATCGACACAGGTGTAGAAAAAACTTTCCCTATCAGTGGCTCCAATTATGCTGTCAGATAAGTAAGACGAGGTCGTAGCTGTACTGTATGTGTATTGCAGAGATGAAGAACCTGATGGCGAGGCCATCAGCTTGCGGAGTGCGTCGTCCATCTTCCAGACCAAAATAATTGCCATCAGGGTTTCTGCAGAGAGGGAATTTTAAACTGCCCGCAGACGAGCGAATTGATAGAAATTGACAGAAAAACTAACGGAACATCACAGCACTACGCTGAGATCGGTGCCAAGTCACTCTGGAATCAGAGGCAATGAAATAGCTGACAAGTTAGGAAGAGGTGCCAGCGAACGACCATTCATAGGTTGGTAGCGTGTGGGAATTCGACGCTGTAAAATTCTTGAGATCCGCCCAAATGAAAAAAGACAGCAAATAACTACATGCATCGCATAAGCCTAATAAAGTCTCCCCCGTGTAGAAACTGTGGAAGTGCAGAGGAAACTCCAGTCTATCTCCTTGCTGACTGTCCAACAGCGGACAGGGAGAGATGGATATACTTTGGGGTCGATCGATTAGATGATGCTGGAGTAAGTCAATTTACTCTTGACTAGGTTACGGACTTCTATGTCCGGGTGCAACCTGGTTGAGAGGAATAAAACGGCATGCAGGTCTCTCTCTTGGTCGACTTTCCTTTTCGGGGTCATCTCGCCTGTGCAGTTGGAAAAAAAACATTACTTACGTCGAAGTGGTGCTGTAATAGAGCTATAAGAACACAAGAGCTGTGGCGGTAAACTTGACAAGCAAACAGCTCAGGAAGCCGCTACAGCGACAGCAAAGAAGAAAAATGTTTCGTACTACGTTCTACTCTTTTCATCTTCATATTCGCGTTTCCCAGACAAAATGATTACTTACTGCAGTTGAGAATCTTAATTTGTGCACTAATATACTGCTGACTTATCTATCTTAAAAGTAACAAATAGTAATAATAAATATGTACGTCTAAATTTTCAATTTTAATTCAACATTATTTCCAGCACGGTATTCAAAATTCCTGGACCACTAACGGTAAAATCAAAGAAGAAGAAGATCAAATTGTAATTCCTTTCTACCAGAAAAATATTTTATTGATGTTCATACAAAGTTTATAATAGATAAATTATTTAAGAGAAACGCATGTAATTAAATAAAACAACTTTTAAACCAGAATTTCTTTTCCTAACTTTACGTCTTGTTCTTTAACTTCATTAACTTCTTTTGGTTTCGGTTCAGTAGGTTCATCTTCAGTCTCCCATTTTAAATAAAACTTTACGTTAACAGAATCAGCGACGACGGTACAGAATTCTGTACATGTGTAGTTCAAAAAGGCACCTCCACAAATTGGACCGTCATCGTTGAAGATGGTATGCAAAATCCTTGCCTGTAAAATCATTAATAGAAATAAAACTAAATAAAACAAGTCGGTTATAAATATACTTCAGAAGCGTCCTGTTCAAATTTCCAAATTTTAACAAACGAATCTTGAGATGCTGTTAAAATATATCCTGTTAATGCAGAAAAATCTATAGCTGTTATTTTAAGTTTGTGAGCTATAGTTCTAGCGAAGTACTCTTCATCAAAAAAATCGAATATGCAAAATTCGCCGCTTTCATAACCAATGAATGTTAAACAATTCATAATTTTTAAAGCTGTCGGTTTTGAAAATAAGCTGGAATATTAAAAAACGATTTCAAATCCGCTTGACTTGCGCTGTGATAATATTACTTACCCTGAAACATTTAATTTTCGGACAATTTCGAAAGAATTTCCTTTATAGAGCCACATATACGTCATTATATCCGATGATGTTACCATGTATTCTTCAAAACCGTCCATAAGAGTTACCGCTTCATCGTGGGCATAAAACCTTCCTGTTACAACAAAATTTGTGTTGTTCTCGTTGCCTCGGAGCATCCAAACCGTACCTAGATGTGTTCCTATACACAGCGTATCGTTTTTAACTACGCAAACCCCAATTGTGTAACCTATCAAGAATAAAGTGAGATGTTTAATCTCTAAGAACAGTACTTATATTGTAACTTAACTGTTTTCATCTCCCGTCTCTCTACAGGCGTGGTAAAACTTAATATCACTGATTTCCGCATCATAAACTTGAAGTCCACTATCTGAAAGTACCACAAAGATCGTTTCTCCTTGTAGTTTGACCCATTTTACCTAGGAAATTATATTATTGCATTAATCAAGTCTAAAACATTTATACATTCACAAAAATAGCAACATTTTTATAGTTCCATGCAAACTGCTGGACTGCTGACTTGGACAATGTTGAAGCAGTAAGCTGGTCATTTTAATGCTATGATATCTTTTCAATGAAACTAATCCTTTATTAATCTAGAAATATAGACAATAGTTCTTTAAAACAGCAGTTATTGAACCATAGAGCTTCGTAATGAATTCGCAAACTTTAAAAATGCTATAATTTCCACTCTAACCATGAGAGGAAGAGTTATGGAAGCAGAGTTGTCTAGTAGAAAATCTGCAATTGGATAATTGGTCACCCCAGCACATAAAATAGAAAAACTTGCTAGAGATCATGCAAATTAGACTGTCGATAATTGAAAGCATGTTTTGTTTACAGATTAACCAGAATAAGTTTGAAATCATTAAAGTGTAGCATAGACCAGGAGAAAGATTTTTCCAGAATGAAATGGTGTGGAATTTTTTAACAAAAATAGTCACCAAACAGCAATTAATGCTCAATTTTATCGCAAAATAATGAAGAACATCTTATATCCTTTGCCAATTTTAAAGGACAAATAATAAGAGTTTTACGCATAATATCTACAACCATAGACTAATTCAAATCCCATGCTCTCTAGTGGAGACAATCGCAAGTAGCATCACCGGGTTACGCGACATAGGTCGGTAACCAGTGAAGGATCGCCGATTAGATAGATCGATATTATGGGATGCCCCAAGGTTTCTGAACGATCGACAAATTAATTCATATGTAAAATATCAGATGGAATTAGTACACTAAAACAACGATTTGGTAGTAAGAAGCAATTGGCTTTTTTTTTCTCTGATTGTTAGTTATTCTGTTTCTTTTATTGTATTTATATGTATTGGTTGATAGTTTGAGTGAATTTGGATGATAGATGATATTATTTCTCCAACCTATAATTTTTCACTTCCTATAATGAGAACGTAAAAAATCTGGATAGATCGAATCAATATAATGACTATTCGCAACTTTTTGAAGGAAAAATGACATTCCAAAGTCTTTATTTGTGAAAGTCATGTTATGAATGTATGTAAACGCAGAAAATTTCTTTCACAAAATACATTATCCACCATATTACCAGGTAATAATAACTTTGTTTCTTTTTTAAATAAAATGAAAGGTATGTATATTTTTTTTTTTTGTATTTTATCTGTAGTATAGATACAGTAGATTACGTTATTATTATAGCTGCACGAGTTATAGACATAGCTGTCGAATATTGGAATATTTGAATTTGCCGCGCATCGGTATGTGTAGTAGATTTCTCTTTTAATGGTAATAGTCCAGATATCTTGGGGCAGATGACTCTGTTCATTGTCGCAAATTTTAACTGAAGTTTTCGCCCTTTGTTTTTATCTAATCGCATAGATAAACAATATAGATTGTAAAGTCCCTAAAAACTGAGTGATTCCTTGTAAATAGCTCCATCTCGTGGGGATCAAGAACTCAAGGCGATAAAATTCAAATCAGTCAAGGGTAAAATTTAAATTTTGTATCATATGTATACAACAATATAAAATGAGCGCCTATTACGGGCATGTTTTAGTTCTTATTGCATTCCTCGACGTTTTCATAAGCAAAGGGTTTATTTTTTATATTTAATCAAGTTTAACGCGGTTAACTCTTTTCTTATGTATGATATGGGCTACGAAAATTCAAAAATTGAAATGGTTTATTTTATTTGAATGAGATACGTCGTATTTAATATTTAAATGATCTGTCAATTCATTTTGGAACTGTCGTTCTGTCATCTTGTTTATATGATGATGATGAAAATATTATGTCAAGTTTGAAAATGAATAATAATTTTAATATCTATTAAAAGCTTAATAAGAGAATTTTACGTTCAATTTCATTTACCACGTTTTAGCTTTAAGACAAAAAAGGAAAAGTCCATGAAATGCAAAACGTAGTTATAGTCAGTCATTATGTCGAACTAGCCTAGGTGATAATTTTGAAATCGTATTAGGAACAGTCACGTTCGTCACGTATTATTACAATGTATTATGGACAAATATTGTATTTCAAGTTCTATTAAATCCTACCTTCAGTTAATCTTGACCCCCTTTCACACTTTTATCGCACATCTTGCGTTTATTTTTTTATAAATTAAATTATATACATACAACCTTACCTGTTTGATACTTCCTTTGCCTCTGTCACATCCTTGAGATAACGGAACGTATTTGCTTCTTCTCGCTGTATTCAGTATGGGAATTACGTTTACGAAACCTTCGTGAATTACGGCCAAACTTTCAGCGCTCAAATGTTCATCGACATCTAACAGCGCAAGATTTTGGTCGAGCGGTGTGGCTACGGTTACTAAACCTACAGTTTTATCGAGCTTGTACATATTCGCGAATATGACTTAAAATGGAAAGATTTGAAAATGACTTAATTTTCGCTTGCTGTTGTTTCGTATTGTTGTTTATTTTGCGGAAACCATGGAGTCGTTACTCATCCTGTACATACTTATTATTTATTCATAAGCGAAATTTGTATCTATTTTAATCATGTAATAGTAATTATATACCAAGGGAGAGAAGACATTTTTCTCAGCCGAGTAGCATTATTTCCCGAGACGCGAAGCGTCGAGGAAAATAATGGCTAAGAGGCTGAGAAAATCTTCTCTGCCGTGGTTTATATACTATTTTTTCCACTACTAGCATATTTAACCGCTTTCTAATAATGTAATATAATAAGCCGTTCCGATAAATGTTTAATTTAAGATATCCATAGAAAACATGTTAGTCTGTAAAAACAAATGAATAAACATTTAATGTCAAATTGAGATTTTATTCAGATTCATGTCTTGTCACAATACCAAAAAAAAATGTCAGATAGTAGTTGTACTCCTGCAGAAATCCGCAAAGAAGCAAATCAAATAGAGTATGAAAAATACTGGTACACTGGCTTGCAATAAAATCTCGTACACCTTAATGTCAAGCAAGCTAATTTTTGAAGATTATTTTTCAATGTAAGCTGACTTTAGATTTGACGGATGTGACACTATGCATAGAGGTTGTGGTGACTTATAAAAATAGTGTACTTTTGGAAATGAAACGTCAAATTAGAAATGTCACAAAAGGTGAAATCAATATAGGTAAAACTAGGTGTACGAGATTTTATTGCAAGCCAGTACGTCAGGAATTAACATAACCTGCCATAATTGCGCTATTAATTATTATTTTAATAAGTAGTGTTTACCAAATTACGTATTTCCTACTTTGTTTATTTATGTTCAATGTTAACCTAACCTTTTTTCTTGAATTGCGGATTTCATTCGTGCATCTATACATCTATGGTTTTATATTCAAATTATTTCTATTCTATACATTTTTATTGAATAAATCATAATTTTATTATTGTCAATTGTTTTTATTATTTACTAGTAGGAGATAATTTTTATTATTGACTACTATAGGAGAGAAATTCATCTTCTCGGCCCGAAAACATACCAAATAATGACGTTTTCTAACGCTAGTAGTGGAAAAATACATATCTGGCATCATGATCACATTCATGAATTTTCGTTTTAAGAGCTTCATTGTTGCAAAGGTTTTATTCTTTGGCCGTAGCTATTCAAATATGTTCTGTAAATGCAAATTTGTACATGAGAGAGAATCTTGCCGAGAAGGGGAACACACCAAGTTAGTTTAAATATTAGGTTAGATAGTTTTACTAGATAATGTCCATCAACTAACGGAGCAAGTCTCATAAGAAACGGATAGCAACATCTCCTATGCTTTAAAATGTTAAGGATAATTTAAATATTTGTTGTAATATACAGTCGGAGACAATATTGTGGGTACAAGGATACACTTCCTATATATTTAATCTGATAAATACCGAACAAAACTTTCAGCAAAACAAATTTATAAAAGACTATCACAACAAAAACTAACATTCTGTTAGAAAACTAATCAAATTAACAAACTTATATACTTACAAAATAAAAAAAGGAAACTTAAAAATATTTAAAACATATTGGACAAAATTATGGGTACATTTAATTAATTAAGTTGAATTAACGACACCCATTGTCCTAATATTTTGTGTGGCCTTCTTTAGCTTCAATAACAGCCAAAAGTCGTTGTGGTACGCTCCTTATTAAAGTTGAAATTGTTTCTGCAGGGATTTCATTCCAGGCAATGACCATATTATTAAAATAGGAGTTGGCATTGGTTATTTTTTTATCTAAGTAGGCTCATAAATGTTCTATGGGGTTTAGGTCAGGGCACTGCGGTGACGATTCAATATTATTTTCTAGGAAATAATCCTTAGCAACTCTCGAGGTGCGCTTCGGATCATTATTCTGCTGGAAAGTAAATCCGTCCGCTAAATTCATTTTTTCGATCCAAGAACCCACATTTTTTTTATTATTTGCACATAAGAAAGTTCCGTGATCCTGTCCTCTATCCTGACCAGATTACTCACACCGTTCTTACTGAAACAGCCCCATACCAAAATTTCCGCAGTCGTGTTTAATGGTGTACCCTGGACCATCTTAGATTGGAAGGCTTCACCTGGTCGTCTCCGGATACTCTACCTCGCCATTTCGATCCAAAGAGTTTCAACTTACTCTCGTCAGACCATACTACATAATCCCAAAAGGGTAATGGTTTGTTGACTTACATTTTGACGAAGGCTAGCCGTTTCATCTTGTTGCGATCACTAATGAACGGTTTTTTTCTTCGTATGTAGCTTTGAAATCCAACTTCTCTAATTCGTCGTTTAATAGTTTTTGAGGAAACGTTAACACTACTATTTGCTCTTACATTGCGGAGCTATGGAGGCGAGTTGAAGCAGCATGGATTGGCCTACTTGCATTCCGGATTTCATTACGCTAAAATCACACGTTCAGATTATACAGGGTGTGCTCGTCACATTTTTCCAACAGTGTATTATAAGTGCAAATTGTTTTAATCAAAGTGAATATGATCCTAATTAAAGTTTAAATAATTACCGGCCGCATGTAACCAACATAGTCCTTGGCTTTATTAGCTTTCTTCTTCAAGCTTTGTACTTGTTAAAAGGGATATATAAGGTCAATTTTAAGTACTACATTATACTTTATTTATTCTTAAAAATGTCAAACGTAAACTATAATATCACATTACATTTTTTTCTCTTACTTATCTTATATAATTATATTTATATAGAGCATACCAGGAATAAAAAATTTATGAATATATTAACAAATAACTGGGTTTAGTGAAATAATATATTATGTATATAACAATGATTTATATAAATTTTCTCTTTTTAAATACGTAATATAAAAATATTCTCTTCTTTCATTTTAAACACCTATTCAAACTAAGTCAGAACCGAGCTCAAGAATTAGCTTTTATACAAAAATTATAAAAGAAGAAAAAAACTTTTGAATCCGGTTCTGATCTGTTAACTTTCCTTGTTTTAAATTGTAGCAAAATATTTTATGGTATTAGTAATTATATAGCTATACAAAATTATTTACATGGAACATTAAAAAATGAGTATTTAAATGATAATTTGATTGATATAGCAGCTAGCTTTTTATTTGCTGTTGTCCTCCTCCTTTTTTTGTTTTATATTATTATTTCATATAAATTTTACACCTCTGGCATGGCATATATAATATTATATCATTAAATACTGCGTACAATCTAGGTTTGTGGTTGAATGAATTTACGTATCTATAGACATATGACTACGAGAAAATAGGAAAATAAAAATAAACTTGTACAGGGGAAAACAAAAAAAACTACGAATATACAAATATGGCAACTGGAAAAAAATATACACATTCGTGGAAAACTATTTCGGTTACTCCAAAACGTTGGTAACGCATGCCATGATGAAAATACCCAACAATAGGGCGGTAATCTGTTTCAGTGATTCTTTGGGGTCTTCTTCTTTAAGTAGATCAGGCAAGATTGTGACCAGACCGATATGAAGGAATGTGCCCGCTGTAAACGGCAGAATCCATGACGCTCTAGCCTCTGAAATTAACATATAAAATAACATAATTTTTTCGTCAATACACATAAAGTTTATAACATGCATTGTAAGATTTTAACCGTTTTTTGATTGCAGTTTTTTACGTTTTGACGTGCGATTAAAGAAATACAATATAATGATGGTGATAACCGATAAAAACACGTGATTGAGAAATAAATTTTTTGTAAGTTTTATTAAATTAACTGCGCGAACAAATATTACGATAACGTCTATAGCCATTGTTTTATCGATAATTAAAATTGAACCGGTTATTTCGTAAATTCGAAGGAATTTTATAATTAAGTTCTTTTATGCGAGGATGGCGAAATTTTCTATTAACTTACCCATTGAATTCGAGGCTCCGCTAAATACGAGCGAGGCAAGGGATCCCATGAGACCGACTCCTGCCGTGAACAGTTGAAATAGGGCAGCATCGCACCTCGTGAATCCAGATTTTAATAAGATGGCGAAATCACCGACTTCATGAGGAACTTCATGCATTAAGATGGCGAAAGTCGTCAGGCAGCCTAGCCTAAACGATACCAGGAAGGCACCGCCTAAACTTAAACCGTGCGTGAAATTATCGATGGCGTTTGCTACTAAGTTCAGATACCCCGTTATCTGTAAAAATAAAAAAAAATTGTAGTTTTAAAATGAAGTATTTATTTCTTCTATGTTTATCTATGTTCTGTTGTTAATTCTATGTTATTAATACTGAAACCTAAACTGAAACAACTTCTAAACCATTCATTCATGATATAAAAAATGATTAATTTTAAGTTGCTGCAACGTGCTAATCCTCGTTTTAGCTGACAGGTAATGAGGCAGGGATGGCCTCTTAGAATGACTTAAAACATTCTTGATGAACATTCTTCTTGTTGGTACTTCAACACTTTTTGATTCGTCTTCGGCTCGAATAAAGCTGAATTCGACTAATCGAGACTCGGATAATCGGGACTCTACTGTATTATAGGCAGAAATTGTATTCTATTTAGACTACAAATTAGTAGAAACAGAGAATTGGATCTGTGAATGATTTCGCAAAATATGTTGGAAATTATGAAGGAATAAAATAAAAAAAATTTCAATTATTATTAATAAACAATCTTGTATAAACAGCTTTATATTAATTTAATGGCATTTAATATAGAACCATTTACAGCGTTCGCTAATGCAATTAAAATGTACATATTTTAAATAGCAATTGCAGTTAAACAAGTAAAAAATAAATAATGTATGCATAGCATATCTTGTGTTAACGCAATTCATTCGTTCATTAGTATCTAGATAGTATCAGATTTGCTATTATAATACGACAATGATAACGCTTACTTTCCTCTATAGTTTATTTCAATATTTCAACAAATAATAAAAGCACTTACGTGTTTTTTTCTTTCCGTTTCAGCTTGCATATCTGGTTCGTATCCCTTGATGTTATTGTTGATCTTCTCAGGGTTTTGCAACATGTTTGTCGCTTCATCAACAGCTTCTTCATTGTATTTTGTTATAACTGAGAATATTTTTCGGTTATCACGAAAACTATGAGCCCGGTTAAAATAAGTAAACCGGTGTACATTGATGGTTGACCACCTAAAGCAAAAAGGAAACCAAAAGGAGATTAATTCTTCGTCATCTCAGTTTGTAAAGAAAATTAATTCATACATATTAAATAAACAAGGAATCCACAAATCATGTTTTGAATTCTTATCATTTTTTTACATAATAAACATATAATAATAAATTTTGATAACTTTGTTTACAGGCTTTATAAGATAATATGGATTTTTGTGTGAACTCTTACTAGAGAAACATCATCGAGGCATCGAGTCGTTACATTGTAGTAAATTACTATTCCCCCCATTCCTTAGATAGCTGACGACATGATTTCCTCATTTTAGAAGGTTAGTATTGTTTCAACTATTACCTAAAATATTTTAACCGACAAGGTTGTTTGTTGTGTGTATAAATACATCATGTTTAATGTCATTTAAAAATAAACATAGATTGATCAAAAGATAACGCATTTTATGTTTCTAATTTTAACCTATTCTGCTATCTAGATTATCTACAGAATCGTGCGTTGGTGTATTCTCTCGTTTCAAACTAGTAATTTAATTATATTGAACATCTGGTTCTTCTCTTTAATACTGATGATTCAATCTAACTACAGGGAAATACTGCTGCTGGAAGAATAGAACATTATTAAATCGGAATGGGTATTCGAATATTGTGCCTCGACAGATGGTTAGGACATGTGACTGAAAAAATTGCAATTATACAGGATGATGTTTGCGCAGACTCTAAGATGAGTAATTGGGACGCCGTCGAAACCACTCAAAAAACAATATTTCAGTTTTTTTTATTCTTCTGTAACAGAATCTCCATCAAAAAACTCTATGGTTGCCGAATTTAATTCCCAAGTCTTCAATATGATGCGATTTCATTTGAACGTCTTGGTCTTTCTACTTCAGTTCAAACAACACATCGAATTCCCTGCTACTTCTCCAAAGTTGTGCAAGTTAACTTGCATTCAGAAATAGGCTTATTGGTGCAGTACTTTTGGTAACTGAAAAAATCTGACAAGATCCAATATAGCTGCCTTTATAAGCTCATAAAAGCTTTGTGTTTGCAATGATTGTTGTTCGATTTTGTTTGAACAAAAGAAGAAGAAGAAGACTGAGTTTTCGAAATACCAAAGCCAGCATTCTAGTGGTGCTTAAAACAGTTTTCCTTCATTTTCAACTCTCTTTCCGTTTGTTTATTGTATATTCTCCATAATTTCTTTGGTATTAATGCTCTTTGTGACAATTAATGAAACACGTTGGTGTTTCGGAATTTTTTTCAAATTCAATTCTAAAGCAGCGCGAACCATCGGAGCGTTGTCGAAGCTGATGACTAACACTGGGGACCCTGCAACCTTCTCCAATTGCAGTTTTCTGGGAGAAGTAATACACTCAATAACTCTTTATGGGGCACCAGTCTGAAGCACAGTTATCAAAAGTCAAAAACTTGAACTGACAAATAACAAAATAGTCAACGCTTATAGAACTGTGTCAGAGGAAGCGGTTGTAATTATTGCTGGAGTTCCAATAATTATATAACTGCTAGAAGAAGATAGATACGGCGAAGATTGATGCCAGATAACAGCTAAACGAAGGTCGGAAAAAAAAAAGTGGAATAGCAGTAAATACGGAGCTTGAAATAGAAGACTTATTACTAAGATGGAAGAATGGATGGAAAGACCATATGGAGAGGCTGATCATTATCTGACACAGACACTGTCCAGACATGGATGTTTTCGCAAATATCTACATGATAGAAGAAAAGCAGACAACATTGAATACACCCTCTTCTTCTGTCCAAAGTGAGGTGACATTAGATATACTTACAGCAGGAGTAATGGGGAGGCTTTCAACACAAGCACCATGATGAGAAGCTTTAGGAGACGAGAAGAGTAATGGATGCAAGCGTACCACACACAGCGTCTCACTGAAGGAATGTGCAAACGATTATCAGCCTGGAAAATCAGAATCCGGAAAGGAGGAAAGTTTTTTAGTCATTAACAATCGGGCACAAGAACTAGGCGGTAGTTTGATGTAAGATTTGGTGGGCGAGAGGAGAGCAATCCCTAAGGAAATGAAGGAGAGCATCACAATTTGTTTGAAAATTTATTAAACACATGTTTCGGCAGTTTTTTTTAAATTCAACTTGTAATGAGGTGGAAGGGGGTGGCAAACTTTTTATAGAAAATAATATTTTTATAGTCATATTTATTTGAAACTTGGTATTGATGCTCTTTGACACAATTAACGAAACATGTTTTACGACGTTTTTAAATTCAACCCCTAAGGGATGTAAGAGGGTGGCAAAGTTAGGGAGGAAAATAAAGATTTTAAGGTGTACAGTAGGGCTGGGTGAAGTATCGAGCAATCGCTGAGTAATAGTAATCCTTAGACATTAACATAAGTTAATATTTGCACCAGTGTCTGTATACAGGGCAATGAAATTAGTCACTTCTAGAAGGTTATTTAGTCAAATGCAACAGCAGAATCTGCCTAACATCGATGAAAAATTAAAATATGTATATTTTACAGAGTATAATGAGTACACAGAAATTCAAATTTCGATTTTAAAACGTAATATTTCATATTTTAAAAGCTGAAATAAAAACATGGTGGACAAGCACACTCAAAAATAATGATTCTTGGTTGAATTGAACTGTAGAAATACCATCCGTAAATCGAGTCGACCTTTTAAGAACTTTGCAGACTCTAGTGATAGATCTAAAAGAAGAAAGACTTAAGAAATACGCTCCACTGTGGACGAAGATGTTATTGTTCACGTTGCTCAAGTAGTTTTACATTCAAGTGGAAAAAAAGATGCTTCAAGAATTCTTAAAGATATAACTAATTCTCCGACACGTGCTGGAAGATATAGAAAAGCCTACAATAAGACAGTAAACGATGAAATTGTAACATTATCTCCATTTGAAACTCTTAAAATGTTCAATATTAAATAATCAATGTAAAAAGACACTGTTACTAAATTTGTCTATATTTCTCGAGGATGTTCTCCGGACATCAAATGTGTGGGGTTGTGACGGTTCACAACAAAACCAATTTAAACAGACATTTCTTAATGACAATGATAGTGATTCGAATATATTTCAAAGGTCGTTTGTCCCTTTACAAATAACAAAATAAAACAGATTTGTGAAAGAAACCACAGAAGTGATTCAAGAAGAAATTCGTTGCATTAAAAATGCACTACAATCTTTGACTAAAACAGAAATTCAGTTAAATGGAAACAAGTACGTATTTAAGTATGATTTTGTAATGTCTATGGTTGACAACAAGGTTTGTAATGGTGCAACGGATAACATATCAACTAGTTGGTGTTATATTTGTGGAGCGACATCGAAAGACTTCAACAATCTTGCCTTAAAAAATATAACTAATCTAAATGCCACCCAATTTGGATTGTCAATATTACATGCTCGTATAAGGCTTTTTGACAACATTTTACACTTGGCTTACGATTTACCGGTTAAAAAATATAGGAAAAAGAAAATTCCTGAAGAAGTATCAATGAAAAACCAAAGAAAAAAATACATTCAAAAATGATATCGTAACGAAACAGGATTTTTGTTGAATTTTCCCAAGTCAAACTTTGGAAATACTAATGATGACTTTTAACCAGCAGAAGATTTTTCGATGATCCAGTATTGGGACTGGATTATAATTTAATCTTCAGATTAAAGATTATTTTGGAAGTAAAACTATATGTAGATTTATACCCTTGGCGTCCAATAACCCCAACAATACATAAAATATTAATACATGGGCACGAGATAATAGAAAAGGCTTTATTACCTATAGCTTGTATCGAACCAATTTTGACAGGAAATTTTCCAGAGAGTCATGTACCTTAGACATACTTAATAGACTACTTTTAAGTTAAGACCCTCTTATTAGTTGTATGAGGAAAAACCAAATAAAAAGTCCTTTTTGCCGAAGACATTGGAATTGTTGCTGTCCTCTGTTATTGAATATAATTCAATTGAAATATCGATATCTACTAAACATTTTTAAGTATCGATACCGAAGTATTGGTTCCTAAAGTATCGATATCCGATACCCAAAATATCACTATTGCCCAACCCTAGTGCACACTGTTTGTACAATTTTGATTCATTTATACGCAAACAATTTATCTGAGAACATATATATTTGATTAAGGGGCTATTATCAGTTGTTGGTGGGAAATTTGAAATTGCGTTATTTTTACTTGCAATAATTTTTGTGAAGAATGATTATAAACAAGAAATTATTACTGGAATATTAACATTTAATTATAAATTGGTGGACGAATAGTAAGTGACAGAAATTACGTGTTCAATAAAAAGAATTTTTTTTATTTTTAAAGTAAAGTATTTCAAGAGTTATAAACTTATTCGTCCACTAAATATGAACGGGAATAAGCATGGTGTACATTATAAAAAGAAATATAATGCTAAATAAAAAAGAGTATTGCAAGAAACGTATCCGGTAGTAAAACAGATAACTGTAGACGTTCGAAATAGTTTGGCACCTTTCTAAAAGAGGGGCACATCATCGCCGCAATTACTGCTATTCGAATTTACTTTATATTCCTCTCTACGTGCTTATACTCCTTTCACGACATGTCTCTATGTCACGATCTTGCTATCTCATTTTGTATATTGCTGTCTTTCATCTCGCAGTATGATCGACAACTGGTACTATTAGCTCCCTCTGTTATCCAATTTATTTGTAATGACAGCCGATGTTAGTATAAGATGTGCTCGCTAGGAGTGAAAATAGACCCTTAAGGTGGCGTACTTGGCCCTCTATTTCAATAACTTGAACTTGATGAGCAAATGTTGCATTTTTATCGAATATATTCAAAATTAGATGGCGCAAGGCTTACGAATCTCTAGAAAAGTAAAAAGTAATGAAATACTTAAACATGCGTAACATTTTGGCTGAAATAACATAGGAAAAGTGAAGATTAGAATATTGGTTGTAATACAAAATATATTATAATATAAATATAAACTTCTCGGAAAAATAAAATATAACATTATATAGAAAAAAAGGTATCCAGAGATTCTTGAAACGAGTTTTACTGGTTGCATATTATGTAGTTTAGAACTGAATGTATTGAGCAGGTACATTCCAATATAATCTTTTCGGTATTAATGCGATAGCCTAAGGCAATAACACCCTAATATTCTATTTACAAAACATATTTGTGCGTACATGCGTTGTTTGTTACAGGTAGAATCTTAGTTCTGCACTAATTGTCTAGCGACTAGCTTGATGTGATAAAGTAATGGGTACTGTTTTTCATCGTCTTTGTTAGTTTTGGATTATTTTTCGTTGTATATAGTTATTTTAGTGAATAAGGAAGAATATTTTTGTATATTTGTTTCTGTATATAATTGAACATAGTGGTAAACTGTCCTTGAAGAAGAACCATAATTATTATTTTCAGGTAAATACTCATTTGGAAGATCGCAATATCACGTCTCAACAGTCGCAAATTGCATGTAATAATAATCACATATTGAAAAATATTATAGATTCAAGGCCAACTAAATATCAGGAAAAGAAAGCTATACTACTTCGTGGTTTTCATTGATGAAACCCAACCACTTTTTATAGAAGAAATATATAGGGATGAACAACTTTGTAGAAACTTAATGGTTCCAAAATTAAGGCAATTTTTCCTTGGGTGTTTTTTACCTGAGAGGATTCAGCAGCTTATGTAGTGAAAGCTGCACACACGCAGCTGTAGTAGATTACTAGGATTGGACAGGAAACATTTCTCCACACAAGTTACGCTTATGAAGTATATTCTATAATGGATATGACTACATATTGTTATATAGATAATTATTATTAAAATTTCCGTTATAACCATCACAGTGTATGTATGTGAAATACTAAATGTAAATATAATAAAGGACAGTAAATTTTATTATAGAATGAATTGTTATCTGTATTATTTATCAATAAAAGGCAAGAGAGATATTTGGGTTTTATTTGTCTTTCTTTCTCTACACCCACACGCCAAGTAATGATTCATCAATATGTATTTACTTATGCATGTGTAGTTGTAAGAATATGTAGTATTGAAATCAATTTATTACTTGAATAAAAATAATTTAGTAAGACCTTTCTATAAAAAAGTATATTTGTGCATACAATCAAGTTTTGCAATTCTTGTGATACTAAACTGACTAAATCCAATAATAGTGATGCGCACTATTTTGAAAGCAATATATATAGCAATAATCCTGTATACTGTTCAAGTTATGTTATAAAGAAGTATGATGTTCTATGACTATCTTTAACAGTTACGGAAAAAGAAACGAGTCATATGTACGACTCTAAAATTTTTCTTCTTCATTTACATTTTTTAATAAAACCGTTCATTTAATTTAATGTTTTTCTGAATATCAAAGCAGTCAATTTTGGTGTTAAACTGATTGCCTATACATAGTTATATAATACTTATCTAATGCTAGTGACATCTAATATAAAACTGGCAAACTGTTTGGACAGATATGGGGCTGTTGTTGATACTCAGCCCCTAAACTTACTTCCTGAAAAAAATACTGCATATTTTGAAATTATTTCAATACAGATCGTATCAGTATATTTTTCTACATATTCTAAAGGTAATATTATCAAAATTTTATATTTTTTCTCATTTTTCTCGCAATCCAAGAATATTTAATTTAAAAAAAGATATTTAGATTTACAACAAAGATAATATCTTCAATGTAACAAGGCGAAAATACATTTTTATTGTCTAGTTTTTCCGAATACTACGTTTCTAATAATTATTGTCGAACAGCGCCCCCTACTTTACCGAAACGCCACCTTAATATGGGAAAAATTATAAAAAACTTATAATAGCTAGTTATTTATATATCATTGTAAAATATAATTTTAAATTAAATACAAATAAACATTCCGAGCATGCACACCAAAAAAGGTTTTGCCGATGTTGCTGTAATAAAACTCCAATAGCTATAGTTGTATACCAAAACATTATATTGTCGGCTAAAGTTTCTTTTACACTTCGACATATCATCCTATCAAATATGGTGAGTGTACTGTAACAATCGTATGTTGAAATTGCTGCTAAATACCATAATATCAATATGTTTTCAAACAATTTCATATTTCAATTGTTTCATATCAATATAGAAGTGCAATATACTCAAGTAACATTGGCAATGAAATTAATTGAATCGCATATGAAAGAAATTATAGGTAGATATTACTTAATGATGTTATTAATTATTGCACACCAATCATAAACATTGACATATATGTCTACCTATATACATACATATTTAGCAGTCTTGTTTACAATATTGTCGTGAATAGTAAACATTGTTTTATATTCCTCATTGTCTTACAGAGCTTCTTAATAATGTAAATGCTAATACAAAAAACAAACTTATATTATATGTATATCTCGAGACTCTCCTAGATCTTACTCAATCGTAACTATTAAATATAATAATACTTATTTTTTTTATTTATTTTACACACTGAGGATAAACCTTACGCACAAACACTTAAAACAGTCAAGATTATTTGCTTTTAATTGACAAGTCTGATTGTTTCTTTATATTTGAAGAGCGTTATCAAGGATTACGATACGATCGTATATCGACTTTTATTCGCCCATATTATTAGATATCTTTACGCATGAGTGGTAACCGTGAAGAAAGGACATTCTTTTAATACTATAATTATCCACTTACCATTTCTATTTACATCGTGTGCCCATATTTCTGGCAAGGAATGTAAGAAAACGTCGCCTAGAAGTCCACCAACGGCAAAGCTCAATAGCGATTTTAAGAAGTTTGCTTTATCTGTAAAAAAAAAGAAAAATTATTATTATTATGTCTCGAAAATAGAGGATTTGTTTTTCTGAGAATATTTTACGAATTTATCCTTCCGGCAACACTCAAGATTACCTGCAAATTTAACAAGAAGAAGAAAGAATTATGAAGTATTATAATATAATTCTCTCTTTTCGGTTATAGAAAAGGAAACATCTTTCTGTGCTTCAAAGTAATACATCAGGTACCATTTATGAGGTTACTATAATGTTCTCAACGAAAAATGTGACACAGGTCAAACTTTACAACAACTTAAAGATAGAATTGGTGAACATAAAGAAGATGGCATTTTGGCCAACCATGCTCCGAAAATAAACCTAAAATTCGCTGAAAAATCGTTGTTGGATTAAAACATCTTTTTTTAGAGATAATTAAATTTCTATAAATATGGTAAAATACAACAAACGGCAATATTATTCCTCTAGGTCAACCATTATTGAACTGTAATTTTGAAACTATGTATTACAGCAATCGATTTTACCATGAATAGTAAGAGTTCGAGATTCTAACTACATCGTTACGAAAATTATGCTGCAGAAGATTATGCTGCACAAGTAAATTGATTTTATAAAGCTCGCTTTGTTCAAGAAATAATCAAAAACAGTGCCTTTATAGAGATGAAGCATTCAAGCTTGCAGTCCAGATTTGGCATTAAATGATTATTACCACTAATTAAAATTAAAAAAGCACTACTTTAAAAGTTGCAAATTTTTTTAAGGTATAGTTTTATTTGAAACACAATGGAATAAGTATGAAGCCTTTAGTAAATTATATGTTAAAATTAAATATAGGTTTCTTCTCACGCCTTACATGAACCCTGAGCTATAAATTATGGTGCCCTACACGCAAGAAACAGCATATAAGTTTAAACCGAAATAAAGAACTATTACTTACTAGAATATGACAATAAATAAGCTTAATATTCTTATACATTTTAAATCAATATCTATGTAGTTTGTTTTTGCGTGACAGTCACCCCTATATACGATCTAACTCAAATAACATGTAACATTAATATTTACTTTCATATAACTTCTGCATATACGACTGAAATAATAATTGATCTAACAAATAATGTTGTATTCATACAGGGTGAATAAAGTCAAGTGAAGGGTGAATAATTTAAAATTTTCAGTTGGGAACACTGAGTAATTGGCAGCAATCATAGCGTGAACTAACTTGCATATAAATTGTTTTGACAGATTCTATAAAGGTTATGTATAAATGTATACTACGTCAGTAATCTACAAATATAGACGATATAGGTAACAACAAAATGACAGCAAACGAAAACAACCAAATGACAGAAAGCACATACTTGTTCATTGTAGCTAACTATAGAATGTAAAAATCAAGCGAACCAGGGATTTTTATGCTACTACTATACTTCACTTGAGAATGTTCGCATTGTACAATTTATATGTAGATATTGATTTATCGAGATGTGTCTGCAATGATTACTTAGCTACTTTTTGTGTATATTGTTGGCATCATTGCACAAGTATAAATACCACAACAATAGTGCCTAATGTACGAAGTTTCCAAACATGTATACATATTTTTATAAAATTGTTTGGAATACGGAATCAAACTTAAAACCGTGGATATAGTTTCTTCCATTGAAATTTTTGCTTAGTTATATTAAGACAGAGACATCAACAAATGAGTTGAAGCTTAAATTTAACTACATAATCGGATGTCCGTTAACGATTGAAGCTGATATTTTCAAGCTTCATTCCTCTATTTTAGCCTTTAAAGAGGTGAATGAGGTTGGTTGCAAAAAAATCCCTATTGTGGCATAATTTTTTGGTTGAGAATTCAAAATAATGTACAGTTATTGTGTTTAATTCTTTGGCATTAAACTGGGTATATTGTTTGTTTACTATTCATGCTATTCAGCTAACTATTTACTACCACTACCAACTACTTAATGTTGCCAACTGCAAATTTGTTTTTCTAGGTTTGTATTTCTTTCATTCAATCTTCATTGCGACATTAATTTTTTGTTGTGTTAACAATCAATTATTTTCTTAAATCAAAAACAAACCTCCACCCTACTACATATTAATTAAAGCCATACTATTGCATACTATTTATTTATTTTGAATTCAGAATGACTTACCCGCTTTAATGATTATACAGAGAGAGTCAGATTGTTTGAACGCATTTGGCATAACTGACTTAAATAAGCTAACTTCATAGTTGTTGCGAATTTCATAGGCTAGGTTGGATATTTGGTGGCAGGTTAGGGATATTCATGAACCAGAGCTGCCAAATGCGTTCAAACAATCTCGCTCTCCAAATATATCAACAATAATAATGCATTAGATATCACGTTTATTATAATGATGTTTGATGTTTGTATTTTTGTGATAATTAATTAATGATTTACAATTTCTTTTCTCTCCTATCATGTTTGAAAATAACTCATTACTATCTAAATATCGGGAAGAAAGAATTTTTTTGCGGTTCTAGAGCCGCAAATAAAACGTCTGACGTCATTTCCGCCCTCATTTAATAATCTGACTTGATCAACATTTGCATCGCTGCATTTGAAATTGCATTGCAAACTGATATTTTCTATAAAAAAAAAATTGCGGAAGCTACCCGACTGCCATGTTTACATACTTTACTTTTACGATTATTAACTTTTAATCTTTAACTAATGATCTGCCATGCCAGCAATTTCAACTGAACAATAAGATTGGCTGCACCAAAATGCTTAATAGTTTTGGGTAATTTTTTGATCGAGAGTTTAAGACACTATATGATAACTATGTCTAATTATTTGACAGCCACCTCCCTATTTTTTTGACATACAATTTTTATAATTATAACAAATATATAAAAAAGTCCGATCTAAATCAGGTACAGGGATACAGATTTGATCAAAATTTCACGTCTGCAGCAGGAATTGTTGTTATAAATGGTGACATTTTAGAATGTATATTGTTGGTAGCACTACACACATACATAATCTACATACATAATACTGTAAAAGTGTTACCAACCATACGGCAAATTCATCAGCTTTGACAGGAAATATGTATTCAATAGGAAATATCAAAATATTTCCAAAATAATAAATAGCAAATTTCATTTATCAAGAAAAATATCTGAGTAAAATTAGAAAGTTAAAAATAGCAAATATTTTCATAGAATTTTAACAACAAATAAACACTCGTCATGAATGATGCATTTGGCAAACCACTGCGTCGTCGAGAATTTCCTACTTGTGAGTACAAAATAATGCCTGTGATCCAAATATCGGTTGGTTATTTTTATCAGAGAGAACAAAGAGAGATATTGAAATAGGTACACGTAGAATTAAATAATAAATATTTTATGAATAGGGGAAATGCTATTGTATCAGTTTTAAATCTGATGAATTAATCCACGATGATAATTAAAATTTAGGAAAAGTTATAAATCAGTTTTAAAATATTAGTAATCAATTTAGAACTTTGATCTCTCTTTGTTGCAGCTTGATCTAATATTGATTTGACCTTTAATGCATTAAAAAGAAATCATGTAACATGATGGTCACTTATCAGTGCACATGTTGTTTGTTTAGTACTATTACATCGAAAGAAAATTTTATATAAAACCTGTATAATTTGCACTTAAATAATTAAATGAGATACTCGACGGATGGAAAATCGAGATAATTTATAATGATGACATAGACGCTCTAATTAACACTAATATTTATACGTATTACTTGGTATTACTAAGAATTTTCGCTGTAGCATTGATCTGATATACGTACACACGTAATTGGAATAATAAACAATATCCATTGTTCTACTCAAGTTAATATATCATATTCGTTACATACATATAAGTATGCAATATATTACAAAGGACTGTTGATAACCTTTAAAGTTATACTTTCGTGGTAAAAAAGAATGTGTTAAACATCACGTCTTAGAAGATGCTAAACTGCGTGATCTTGACGCTGCTCATTTCTTGGAAGATTGCAAAAATTAAGGTTTTGGAAAATTCCAAATCCCTACATTTAAAATGATATAATTAGAAAATAGAACGGATAGTGTAGGTATCTAGTTCTTACAAACCATGATCTTATTTATCGTTTAAAATGATTTCATCACGGTGTTTTTTTTTATTCTAAGATATTTCATTTATTTATGTAGAATACTAAGTGCATTTTTGCACGTTTGAACTGAACTAATTGGAGTATGCCTCTACATAAGCTAATTCTCTTCAACCCATCCAAATAGTACTCACTTTATCTGCAAAATAATAGTTTACGAAGGTGATTTCTATAGACTTCAATATGGGAATAGATCTCTTCTTCCACTTGATTATAATCTGCAAATAACAGCTCAGGCGGAGCTCCATCCGATTGAGCGATCACATTCAAAACAGTTACAATCGCAGAGAAGAGATATACGATTGGACATCGTCGATGGATTCACGATCTTATCAAAACCGTTTGGTCAAAATTTTACTTTAATGAATACATTCATTCCAATAACATTTTTCTTTGTTCATTAATAGTTAGAATAGAAAATGTTATACTTTCGTGGACAAATAAATGCCAACATAATGTTCTATGTTCAGAATATACGTTTTTTTTTGCAAAATTTCCTGTCCTCCGAAATCATGAACAAATCAAGCAAACAACAAAAAAGCATGGTCAGAATTAGAAATGTAAGAACTTATTTGGATAACTAGAAAACAAAACGTTGGATCGGCCCTGGTGGATCAGTTATGTAACCACCAAGATCAACATCGGTTCGAAATGCATCTTCGTTTAAACAATAAATTGTTTCAACATTTTTTTTTGTAGAAATATTTAACTTTCAATCTTTTATCTTTAAACGTTTCGTATAAATATCGGATAATATCTGCATAGATTTTAAATTTCAAATCAGAACGTCATTAATTGCATTTTAGATTATTGCACCTAAACACTTATTTGTTTTGATCTTGATATTATACATTCAATTGATGTAGACCACTCAAAATTTTACAATTCAAAAATACTCTCAAGTAGTGGACTACTCAATATACACTTGAAATCACCACACAATCATATACGTGTATGAGATAATCATTAGTTGTTTGTCTAAAATCTCCTAGTCAATGGATTATCTGTATCACGTTGAGGATTAAACAAACGATACCCATCTGAAATTAATTGTAGTTTTAATTTGATTAAGTATCGATTACGGAGATCGTATTGTTTACGTTTTCAATTATATTTCTTTGATATAAAATTTTATTCGTATTTTTTTCAACAACTTACGTACAAAGGTTATTAAGTGTTGTGAAACTTTCAAAAAAATCAAACAAATATGGACCAGTTAAGGCCAATATTTTATGAGATAATATGTTATTTTATCTTTAATAAAACTAATAATAATTTTCCTGCATAAAAGCAAGCGACAACTAAAACATTTTCCATATTTCTGTTTGTATTCAGACACAATACTATAAGTATTTACTTTTTCAGAGGTAAACAATTTTGTTGAACGTTAAATAAAATTGGATACAGCAAAGCACGTAATTTACGTAAGTCCTCCGTTATGTCTTCAATCTTTTTTCCAAGAAGAAATTTTTCGAAGCGACCGCTGTTTGTCGAATTTTGACCGAAGATTTGGGCAAACAAACAAAGACATGTTAAAAATGTCCCAAAGGAATCCGGCAAGCATGTCAGCCATTGTAATCGGTGATAAAACGTGGTGTTTTCAATACGAGCCAAAAATAAAACATTAGAGTGCGGCATGGAAGTCACCAGTAGAGCCAAAGAGAAGTAATTACGCTTTTAGAAGAGAAGAGAAGAGAAGCAAGATCAAGACAATGCTGACCATTTTCTTCGATTTAAATGGAATTGTTCACAGTGAATTTGGCCTTCGTCCCAGAAGGCCAGACTATGAAGGCATAATATAATCTGGAAGTTCTACAACGATTGTGGGCCAGAATTCGACGAATTTGGCCGGAATATCGAGAGCCAGGCAGTTGGTTTTCGTTGCACAACAATGCACCACACGTAATGTGTACATCGTTTTCAGTTATAAGATCAAGTTATTTTTGATAATTATAGATGGTGTTGATTCCACGAAAGCTAATACATTTGTGTTAATTCATTTGGATATCGCTGTATTAATGTTTTATTTAATTTTGCACGTGTTCATAGTTCATACTATTGCCAGCAATAGTGTATAGTCATAGGGAATGCGTCATCGTAACAGTATTTCTTATCAAGGATGAAAATTGCGCTGATTAATGAGAATTAAAGAGGAGCCGGATGGGTTGAATATTATACATGTTCCATATTTGTTTTTCATTACAAATTATCATTATTTTACAATTAGTTTCAAATTACTTTTAGGGAAAAACCAAACTGGTATACTCCTTACAAGAAATGGTAATACACGCTTTGTAAATGGCATGACAATTAAACTATTTTGTCTTTTTATTTTAGTAAATATAATTATAATTCATTATAGTTCACGCAGTCTTGATAGGAGTACAATGAAGTAGAACAAATGCGAAATTGTTTCGTTTTAAAACAAAGTATGATTATTCTGTTTGATAAATTGTATGTATGTATACATATGTAGATGCATATGTATAAAATGTGATGAAACATAATGACATAATTTTATTTCGTTTCATCCATTGTATTGAGGTTGACTCAGTTAATAACATTTGTAGTAATACAGATTAGTAGTAAATTATTGACTATATAAATTGTTTTAACGATAAATATAACAAAAGTGAGCAGATTATATTTCAGATTGCGTATGTCCACTATATTATTTCGATTTTTTATTCTTGTTTATTCAGAAAATCAAAATCCTTTTGAGTCAATACATCGCAGGAAACTTCAACAACTTTTTCAAAACATTTTTATACTCATCGGATGGAATGATAATGATCTTCAGTATGGACGGTCGAAGTCTTTTGGATGACCGAAATGGTATCGAAACGATTTCCTTTCATCATCAATTTCAGTTGGGGAAATAGCCAGAAGTGGCACGGAAACAAATTAAGTGAATACGGTGAACGATCGATAAGAATGATGCCTGTTTTGGTCAAAAATTCACGTATACCGTGATGGCTTTGTGCGATGCTGCGTTTTCATGCAACAAAAACCAACTGCCTCGCTCTCGATATCCCGGTCGAACTCGTCGAATTCTGACCCATAATCATTGTAGGACTCCCAGATAATATTCTGCGAAAAATTGCCTTTGAATCGAAGAAATTGTGCTCTCCTGATGGCGATGTTTTCTCTCTCTTGGCTCTTTTGGTGACTTCCACGACGTTTTGGTTTTGGCTCGTATTGACGATTCCTTTGGGACATTTTTTTAACATGTCTTTGCAATGCCGAACTCTCCAATTTTTTCGGTTATCTAGAGTCAGAGTGTGTGGCACGAATCACGCACAGACTTTTTATTTGCCCAAATCTTGCGATTGTTTCGATGGAATTTCTTCGACTTTCTCGATGTTTTCTTCATTATTATTAACTCGAGTGATTAATTCCCACCCTCGTTAATAATAGCCGTCATTATACGCTCGTTGAAGAATATACTATTAAAACTTCATCTTGACATGTAAAATTCAAATGTGTCAAAAATTTGATAGGATGACAAATACGGTTGAGTTTTGACATTTAAACGTCAAATTTAGTCGATGTAGACGTTTAGAACGTCAAATCCAGCAGAGTTTAAACAGATATAAACGTTAAAAATGTCCAATTTCAATAAATGTCCGACTTTGATGTTTAAATGTCATGTATGACTGAGCTAGACGTTCAATCCGATTGAGTTTCGACATTTAAATGTTAAAATTGGCCGATATAAACGTTAAAAGTGTCCAATACGATCGAGGTTAACAGTTATCATGTCAGATATAAGCGAGCTTGATCAAAAATGATTCAGTTTTGCTCCTATAAATGTGAAATGAAAAGAAAGACGTTCGAAACACGACGTCCACAGTAGTGAATACGATTCATTTTGACGTCTATGTGTTAAATGTGGTCAAGGCATATACTTAAAACGTCAAATACAGTCGAGTTTGACATTTAGATGTCATAGACGTCTAAAAATGTCTAATACGATGTAGTTTGACATCTAAATGCCAAGTGTGATCAAAATAGACGTTCAGAGTGTTGAATGTGGGCGAGTGATGAAGATCATTAATAAATTAATATTGATCCGCTTGAGTAATTTTAACCTAAACATTTTTCAGGGATGCCGAACTAAATATTTACTTTAAACATTTATAGCCATTCAGTAGATAGCAATATGTGGTAGCTAACCTACCACACTGTCCCCAACTGTTAATAATAAAATATTCCCATGATTATGACGACTAATGACGTAAAAATGGCGCCGTTTATTTTTTCGTTTGAAATTGTGAAAAATTTTAATCGAATAATTTTGTGAAACGACATAACAGAAATAAAATTTACGGATTAATAGATAATGTATTGCCTATAATTCATGATGTTATCATCACATTTTGATTTTGCATTCCCTACTAAAATTATACATACAGTTTTGGCGAAAAGTTTTAGCCGTCTTATAATTTACATAATTTTTCATTTTCAACGTAAAAGAATAAAAAGGTTCTTGTCTTTTAATTTATTATATTTACATGAAATTACAAAAAATACATTAAATAGTTAAGTCTACGATTTGTACTGTATATAGTTTCATACGATACTCGAGTAATCAGTATTTTCTTACTAGAACTGCAAGGTTAACTCGTTGGATAACCTCTTGATTATCAATCAACACATTTAAATCTAGTACAACTGATTAACTTACTAAATTCTTCGCTCTAACGCGAAATTTATTTTACGCTCTCATTGTTTTTTTCTTGTTGTTGTCTTTTCGATATTAAATTTACTACTTTTCCATATCATAAATTCGTTCTGAATTGCCGTAGCAAGCCGAGCGCGAAAATCAGCGTGGAGAACAATTTCACAGCCCGTTTCGGTCATATTGGCATCGTTAAGTAATTTATAGCCTTTCTGCAACAGTTGACCGCATTTAAATGGAAAAATTTGTAATTTTTGGTGGTTTCATAATCGGTATTAAACTGTGCCTTGCCTGGTAGTACTGTCGCCGTAGTAGACGCAATTGCTAAATTTAAATAGAAACCCGACGAAGCGGATTTATTAACTTTCATTGAAACTGCTAGGAATATATAGTTCTATTATAATTCTATTAGTAGTATTACAGTTATTTCGCAATCGAATGACATCATACCCCATTAAATACAATGAAAATATGACAATCGAAAGAAGATTAGGTTGTATAGTTAGCTGCAATGCAATATATGTATGTATTAGTGATTACTTATCTTTGATAAATATAATGGTTACCTTGATTTGTTTACTAATCTTATTCTCCTATTTTACGACTATATATATTACTCAGCATTTTTGTGTTCTGTAAAACTTGTTTATACGTTGGTCTGTGTTTATACAAATTGGTTAGTGTAGCAAAAAAAAAATACCGCAACATTACCCAGTTATATTAGTTTTTATATCTAGAGAGCAACTTTATACCTTGTACAAATAAGTATTAATCAAAAATCCCCATTTTGCATTCTGTGTATTCTTTTAGATAATAATGATGACAGTCATGAGAATTTGCAATTATAAGAATAGATAATGAAACTTTTTTGCACTGTTATTGTTTATCATAATTATTACATTTTTTATTATACATGGCTGCTATAGTTTGAATTGAAAAAAGTTTATTATTTACACAGTCTATCCCAGATTCGACGAGACTGCTTCCATCAAAGTTCTTAGCGCAGCGACATCCTTAACCTCAACATTTGAGCGAATTCGGTTGATATTTCATTCTAGTTTGATATTTTATGTAATATCAACAAAGAGCAAATATTAAATTCTGTTTTAAATTACGTAAAAAATTTGTACATGGATCAATAAATGTCCCGCGCACAGTTTTTTCGCTGGTTTGGCCGATTACATGACGGTCGTGAGGACCTTGCAGACAATTACCGAGTAGCGATGCCAAAAACCACTCGCAATGAAAACATCGAGAAAGGAAGACATCGTCAAAAACTCTTACACTGGACACAAGCTTATCGTAATTTGGAAAATGTATTTTCGAGCGTTGAGTCGAAATTCGAGGTGTTTGGACAAAACTCGATAGAGTATGGTATGCGCTCAAGAAAATGTTACTCGTTTGTATACCAACGTCGTACCAATTGTCTAGGGTTGTTTCTTCTCAACCCACAGTCAAAGCTTAGCGTTCATTGTGCTAGATAGGAGATTCCAACATCTTATTGTTTAAGTCGCTACTCTAGTCTCGTCGCCTCACTATGAACGTACCCTAAGGGCCGATTGTACACTGCGAGTTTAAGCCCGAGTTCAGCTTAAACCGAAAAAAAACTAAGTTCAAGTTTTACTTGAGTTGTACAATGCGAGTTTAGTCCTGCGCGGAAGTTCAACTCTGGTTTAACTAAGAATATTGTTTTTCAAAATATAACTTCATTTCATGTGCTGTTTTTTTTCTTCATAAGCTCAAGTTCCAGTTCATGCTTTTCTCTCGTGCATAAACTGTAACTTGAGCTCATGTCCTGTTTCCAAAAATTTATTTTTTGAAACTTTCAATTGGTTTTTGGCTTCAGTCCACTGAGAAATCCGACTTGTGACGCCATATTGTTTAGCAATTTTTGTATTTTCTGTAGGTCAGCGAAGTTGACACCACAAAGTGGTCAAAAATCGACAAAAATGCTCGAAAGGATTGATCATTTATTCATACCCCAATATTTTGGAGTCTATTGGCGAAAATGCTAAAATTAGCCAATATAGACATTTTGTTCATCGGATACGATTGACCATCGCTTGACCACCTTTTACATTTTCTAAATTAAAAAAAAATTTTCTTTCGAATTTTTTTTTACTACAAACACTAAAATTTTGTTGCAGGATAAAATTTTTTTAAAACTTAACAGTCGAAAAAAATGAAAAAAACAAGTGCATATCTCCAATGAAATGATATTAAACCCAGAAAAAGTCACAACCTCTTGCATCGCATTTTTCACAATTTTTGAGAGGTGGTCAAACGTTGAAAATAATAGGACTTATTGTATGGTGTCTCTAAACCGCAGAAAATTGAAAATTATGGTTTGACCACCCTCCGGCTAAATTTTATCCGATCTTAAAGTTACATATAAAAGTTCCAAAGTTTGTCGCATTTTTCACGAACTTTGACACGTAAGTGGTTGCTGGACCCCAGAGGGGCACCCAGCTGCCGACCGACCGTTAGGTATGCGGCGTCAGGGAAGGTGCACACACTCCTCAGGACAAAGAGGCACGAAACCAGTTGCCCGCACGAGACCGACACCTCATGGAGAGGCCCGGCGAACCGGTGGGCTCCTCTCCCCCGTGCTACTCATGTTAGACAAGTTTAGCCCATTGTCAACGTTGGACATAACAAGTTATGTGCCTCGGTCACCTCACCGCCCGCACGAGACCGACACCTTGGAGGACCGGCGAGCGGAGGGCTCCTCTCCCCGTGCTACCCATGTTAAACAAGTTTTCTTGTCAACGTTGGACGGGTCACCTCACATCTAACCCCACGGGGCCTAGGCCTCCTTGCGGATGGCTACTATCGGCCAAGCGTGGGAAACGGAATCTGACCGTGAGGTACAACCAGCCCGCCCGGGAATTAAGCCTGAACTACGGGGACGGCCGGGCAAAAGCCCTACCCCAAAATGCCAACCGCGCCAACTTGCCCCTCCGGCGATCAAGTATCCGCAGCAGCTACAGTAAAACCGTAGGGTCCCAGAATCACCGAGTTGATTTAGGATGAAACCTAAAACGAACTTTGACAGGTGGTCAAACGCTGAAAATAATAGAACTTATTGTACGGTGTCTCTAAACCTCATAAACATGAAAATTATCGTTTGATCACCCTCCGGTTAAATTTTATCAGAACTTAAAGTTGCATATAAAACTTTCAAAGTTTGTCGCATTTTTCACAAATTTTGAGAGGTGGTCAAATGCTGAAAATAGTAGAACTTATTGTATGGTGACCCTAAACCACATAGAATTGAAAATTATCGTTTGATCACCCTCCGGTTAAATTTTATCCGATCTCGAAGTTGCATAAAACAGAGTTGTTCAAAGTGTATCGCAATTTTCGCAAACTTTGAGAGGTGGTCAAACGTTGACAATGATACGACTGTATGAATGTACCCTAAGGCTGTAGGTTCTTGTTTCCGTCGGTACTCTAGTCTTGTCGCTGTGAACGTACCCTTAAGAGGTCTACAGACGATACGATCGATTGTACAACCGTAGTTAGTTCGACGGTTTAAAGCCTACAGACGAAATGATCGGCTGTACAATCTATTGTAACATCGCAGTTGGTTCGACTGTCTACGTATAGAGGAGAAACTGCAATTGACTTGTCTTTACATTTTATTTTCAACTTGTAGTACCTACGACAAGTCGTCTGTAATCGGCTTTAGACTAATAGGCAACAACTTCTAATTCATGCACAATGACCCCAGACACACAGTATCTATTGTTGTGGTGAGAACTATTTAACTGAACAAGTGGCAAAAAACACATTAAAAGTTATGATTTGGCCACCTCAAAGTTCTGATATCAACCCAATAGAAAAGCTGTAGGACGAACTGGATAAGAGTCTGTAAAAATTGATAGAAAAACTTCCCAGACTTGCACAAGCAGTTCAAGATCTATTTTATGATATGACATTATGGAGAGCATCTGAAGTGAGATGCTCTACTTTCAATCATGAGATTTATTGTTTTAAACACACATTTTCTTGAAAAATTTGTCACAAAACAACAATTCATATTTTTGTCACTGTTGTTTTTGACATTAACTAAAATTACCTGCACAAACGAAACAATATACCTATACAAGTTAATATTTTGTTTCACAATTTCCTTGAACAAAACAATAACACAGAACATAACCTAACCAACATAAAATCGAGATGCAAGGTTCAAAAGTACGGTTGAGGAGCATCTTTTTAATGCGTTTCAGCTGTTTTTTAGATAATTAACGATAGTAACACAACGAGCATGCAAATTTTTAACATTAACATATTAAAGAATTGCGTTGTAAATTCAAGGAAGTAGTGGTGCAGTTCCAAGTGGCGTGATATAATCGTGTAGTAAACAAATAATAACATTCCTAACCTCTATTTATAACTGATATTCGAACTTGTTTTGAACATTTTATCTACATATTAATAGAGTTTTATTTTATTAAAAATATCTGTTCTAGTATATTTTTTTGACTCATGTTATTTATAGAATAATATAGTATTGCTTTGTTTTGTTTCAATGTTCGATCTAATTCCTTGTCAGCATACAGTTAATAGAAAAAAAAATTAGAGTACACAAACACACGTGCGGTATCAAAATCACATGATAGCTTTAAATGGCAACAAAGAATTTACAAAATTTATTTAATATCCGCCATGTTAAAACAAATGAAATAAAACAAAAACATGCACACAGTTTCTAACCTCCTTGTTTCAAATCATCAGTTTCTCCCAGCGGGATTACCACTAATGGTAGTATACCACTGAGTCCAACTAGTATCGAACCAATCATGACTCCTACCCATGGTAAACCATCTGTTCCCATTATCCATGCCGGCAATAGGTCGAAGACGATCTCTTGATAAAGGCATGAGAATGTGGTATTTTCGGTACCGCTACCGCAATTGTACAGATTAGCGCTGATCGCAGACATGCTAATAATTGTTAATACAGGAAGAAATTATGTTCTTTCGCGATAAACGATGTTGTTTGAAACGACAAAAAGCGACTGCTTGTTGGCGCGCGTGAATTAATAGAGTTTATTGTTAAGGGAAACGGGGTTTAATTGTTTGAATTGAACGCTAACACTACTCTGTTAGGTGCTGACTAACCTACTCTGAGATTGAGCCAGCAGCTAAACGGTAACTTCTTTGAGATTTAAATGTTGACAACGAGTGCGAATTTTTCGCTCGTAAACTCACTCCATAATCACATGTACTTACTATACGGCCAAACACTTACTGATTCCGTTCGTCAACTGCGATCAGCTTTAAATCGGCATTATTTACATCGGGCTTCCCCCACTATCTCAGCCGTGCGCATTAAATCGCAGATAGTTGTGGTTATTCCACCACGGTTGAAAAATATATAGGAAATTTATATCAAGTTTATTCGGGTAATCGGTTACAAAATGCATATGTACGAATAAATTATGCATGAGTTTGCTATTTATATACTGTTATGTTTCATCAACATTGGTCCTGACTATGTCAGTCCTTAGCGCCCTCTAGCGGTGACGAACAAAATAATATTAAACAAATTGAATCACTAAACATAGGCCAAGAAAAATCCTTTCTAACAAGACCAAGTTTGCTAAATTTCGTTCAGAAGAAGCAGAATAATTTAAATTTATAGAAGAAATTCTTAACATTATTCACAAGTTATTCAAGATATCTTCGGATAGATAAAAGATAGCGATACCCATTTTCGCTGATTTGTTGGTAATTTGGTCTACATTTTTAATCTGTAGTCAAACATGTATGTTTGCATTTAATATTTTTGATAAAAAACAAAATTTCGAAAAAAAATTAGACTGCGCCCTCTAGCATGCATGTCGCTTACTAGATTGATTCGAATATGTGAGCATTAGATTGGAGGAGTAATGCTGTTTTCAACGACACTAACTCTGCAAAATTCGGGTCAACAGAACCGAAGTTACAAGCGTTCCTTCAGCACAAAGTTTCCTGTCCGCCCCCTCACCTTATTCGACAAAATACAAAAGAATTGTCCAGTGTAAAATATGCGGAATTTTCAGTAAATTCCGATTTTCATATTTGTGATAGACCTTAAGTTGGTAAATTTTGTATAAAATACGAATTTAAATTTTGGATGTTCGGTTACGCCATCTAGCGGTCATCCTACACTTCACTAAATAATTTTCAGATGTTTCTGGAGGGTCACTTTAGGCAGTGATATTTTTTTCCCGACGTTGTACTGCAAACCGTTTCCGTGATATGGCTGAGCGCCATTTTTAGTTGGTCACCCGGTACATATCCTTAGTGCACAATGTCATATAATATCAAATATCAGGCGAAGCATGATCAGTTTTGAACAAAAACCGCATATCCAGTGAAGGATATCCTGTGTACTATCTGGATAGTACAAAATAATAAATCAAATCCCTAAACTGTTATCGAAATATCAGCTGATCTATGTCAGCTCTCCATTTGCCCGGTTTTCTGACACCTTTAGGCTGTGTTCCGTAAACCGAACATAAGATACCAAGGTCTTGGTTTTGGTTGGTTGCGGTACATTTCCGTGCTAAATATTTACGGAACGATGTTGGTATGATTTGATCAATTTCATCAGCTGTTTAGACTTTACAATGGAAAACAAAACTATATTATTGCAATTTATAGGTACATACGAACAGTGTGCACATGTTATTTTATCAATGTTCTATAATAAAAAGCCAATAGTTCAATATAATCGATAAATATAGTTGATTTTATAAATGTTGTGCTTAACCTCCATACTGTTTTCTTGTCAAACAAAAACAAACCAGCAGTAACCGTAATTGAATAGCGGTTTGTTTGGTAACAAACAGAATGTACCCATTTCAGATAACCGAGTTCCGTAAATGTACGATTTTCAGGATTACCAAAACCACGGTTACAATATTAGATTTACGGAACACACCCTTAATAGGTATTCCTTTCATACAATATTTGCTCATATGGATCTCCTTTCCTGATCTAGTTTTCGATGGCCCTCTTTGGATTTATTTCCTATTGAGCACTATTAGTTAAATATTTTTATTTTTTATTAAGGATCTTTTATACCAAGCTAACCACAAAATTGTTATCTTAGGTAGGCCATGAACTAGAGTGAGATAGACATACAAGTCACGTCTGAGCTTAGAAAATTGATATTAATCTCCGAAATGTCATTCATATCTTAATCATATGTCAAATTGACAAGTTGAAAATATTAGATTTTTGAGGTTAGTTTTCGAAGTTTATTTTTCGGTATTTTTTCATTTTAAAACAAGAAGCGCTGCAAAAAAACTATTTTACAACAAAGCATTGTTAATTGCACATTTCATCAACCATCTTCGTCGTGGAATTCAATTTTTCCGTAGACTTGAATGTTAGGTTAGCTTGATGAATGTCAAGTTGATCCTACATAACATAACTGAATTAATTCATGGCATACTCTAAACATTTATTCCGTGGCTCAGTATATATAGAATTTATAATCTCTTCTTTATCTCGAAGTTCACGAGCGGTCCCAATTTTCCATTTCTTGTGTTCTCGTTGATCCCATTATTTTCCTCAAAATATCACGTTTCAGTAATATTGTGGTAGTTTCTTCTCCTCTTTCAAGTGTTCAAAGCAGTTCAAAGCGTTTTGTTCTTTAATAATCTTTGGTGTTTTGGTAATTGTATTCAGTTTCTATTTCTGTCGTGTTGTCCCTGTCTTGTTTTAAGCTTATAGTTTTAATAAACACATTTTTATATATCACAAAAAAGTCGCAGTGTTTATAGAGAACAAGAATTGTGCATGAAATCAACAAGGTGTTCTTTCCGTTTGTACAGTTTCATCCAAACGGAAATTTTACACCTGACTTTTTTTGTTATCTAGGAGAATCAGATAAAAATTAAAACATTTAATGAAGAATTAAAATTACACCAGATACATTAATTTTTTTTACATACTGTATATGATTGAGTTTTAATGAGAGTATCGCAGAGAAAATTTGCACAGTTGTTATCCTTGACGGAAGAAAAAAATGCTCAAATATATTCGTCGCAGTTTAGCTATAGATATATGTTCCTTGATTTTAAATTATTTATTTAACTTCCTGTGTGAGAACAATATTTGTATATTTTCCTGTTAATTGTAAATGTTTAATAAATATATTCTATAAAGAGCCATATTTTAAAAAATCCCGTTAAATTATTTATTTTATTCATTCGATATTGAAGGAGGTCATAAAATGAGACATAATTCCAGTCTTCCCAGATCCCCAAACGTCTGAAGTTGAACAGAAACGTGCAAGGGTGAAAGCAGTACGTTCGATCTGTACTCGGTTTGAAAATGATGCAGACTTCTTAAGCGATATTGTTACTATGGATAAAACTTGGATATAATTCTACGACCCAGAAACAAAGCAAAAATCGATAGAATAGAGACACTCTAGTTCTCGAAGGCCTAAGAAGTGTCGTGTTCGAAAATCTGCTGAAAAAGTTCCTGCTTCAAGTTTTTTGGGTTTTCCATGGAGAAATCATGATAGATTTTTTTGATAAGGGTGTAACAACAACTGTGAATTATTATTCGACGTTATTAGCCACTCCACGAGAAAAAATTATGGAGAGGAGACGCGGAAAGAGGTGATAGAAGCTGCGGAGCCTGATGGTGTGCAGAGCAAGACAAAAATTTCATTTTGAAAGGTCTAGAGATGCTGCAGATTTCGTTGATGTGTTTGCTTCTATAGTAGGATAAGAATTTTTCAATACCTCCTCGTAGTATTGAGTAAACCGGAAATCATTATGTTAATTTTTTTATACATAACTATACATTAAAATAAAGATATTCTATCATAAATGAATCCGAATTTTTGACAGATTGTTCTTTATTATATTGTGGGGAAATTTCAAAATTATAAACATCTTTACATATCTCTAGACAATAAATTTGATTAAAACAGGTAATTTTTACGATTGGAGCTATGATAAACTGATAAAAATGATGAATAATCAAAGCTAGGTTCCACGAAAAAGGTCAATTTTAAAATTTAAATGATACAATGTGTGTAGTAGAGAGCAGCGAATTTTAGGTTTCGCAGTATACAATTGAATTTTACTGCTTAGTGCGAAACAATGCCACTATTGCTTGTTAATTGAAATTTTGGACTTTTTCTGTTTATAAAAAAAATAATTTAAATATAGAATAAGGATATACATTTGTTTCTTGTGGTGGTGTCTATTGACTTAAGACTTTGGTGGAAAACACAATAAACTACTAACAATCTTGATACGCACGCGCTACTGGAACTAACTGCGCATTATCTAAATACAACAATGCGATTTTGAATGAATTTCGACGAACCATGTACTTATGTATGTATGTATTTCCCATTTTAAAATCGGTTTGCATAAAGAAGACAATATCTGCGTAATTAAAAATAAAAACATCATTTTTATTATAAAATAACGGTTTGTTATTCCTCAATTTTCCAATTGTTATTTATCGTCATTTTAGATAAATTGTAATCACGAGTTCTGTGCGTTGCTTATTTCCGCGTTATCACCATTTTAAAATAGAATCAATTCCGTAACAGTATGATGCATTCATATTTGATATTCGTAACACAAAGACATTAACTCCCCATCAATCAGAACGTGTAAATAAATGAATGAGATCTTTAGATATAGGAAAAAAGGAAGAGAACAAGTGGTTTTGTTTAAAGTACGTTTACAGATTCTTCCAGGATGAACTACTTACATTGAATGTATTATGCGAAAATATTTATCGAAAAAATTGGAGTGCAAGCGCCATCGTTTTTAAAATCTTATATTATACATGTGATAGTAGGTATTTGCTGGCAGTGCATGCGTCACATATTTTTGATATCACTTTTATTACATTTTCCACAGATAATAAATTAATGCAAATAAGTCTCGGTTGTATACAGTTGTACAGTTCAGACGCGCTGGCGTTTTAGAATAATAACTCTAAACACTTATATTAATTTCAGGGTTTTGTTTGCTAAAACGAATTTTTTAATAAAAGTTTTTATAAAATGTTGACTATTGTATTAGCAGCATTAAATACAGCATAAATGCCATAGGCTGCAATTTTAACTAAAACCGAGATAGAAAGATTGATGAATGTAATAGAATTAAACTAGGTATGGTCAGTGCAAGTTCTGACGACGTCACTGATAAAATACGTTATCTACATACATACAGGGAGCGGTTTCAGTTCATTTACGTAGTGAGAATCAAAATTATCAAATGTAGGTATAGAGTATGCAGTAATAGATAGCTGGGAGAAGATGCCTCAATAGGAGGAGTATCGCTCGCAAGTAGCGCTTAGCATCGCGGCACGACGAGGTATGCAGTCAATAAGTTGTTGTATGGTAGCGGGAGGGATGGCCAACCATGCTGCTTCAATTCACTTCCACATGTCCTCAATGTTAGCCGTATAACATCCGACCCACATATCCCAGACATGTTCGATTGAATTCAAATCCGGAAAACGAGCCGATCGTGGGAGCATTCGTATGTGGTGCTCTTTCACAAAATTCTGTACAACTCGCGCGACGTTGTTACGGTCCAATTTCTATTTACGACCCTGTACTTTTAATCATTTATTTAATAGCTACGCAATGCATTCGAACACATAAAATAATTAATAGTTTCAAGGTTTAGGTAACATCTGCACGAACTAAATAACCTCTTTGTACAAATGTATACCTTAAATGTATATAGATAGATCTTTATTTATTGGTTTCAAAGAATATAGTAACGCTTCACATCAAACATTCAGTTCTGTATTTACTGTTTAACCTCAAAGAAATTCTGTAAGAAATATTGTATGTGTCTTTTCATTAACTTTGCAAACATTGTAGTCAAACTGTTTTCAATATACTTTAGTTCTATGTAAACCTTGTTGTTCAATTTGAGGGCACAGTATTTTCCTTGTATTAAAATAGCGTGCGAATTGCTATTTCGGCTGGTTCGCATAATTTTCTGTTCATGCACCTGCAGTTGTTTACGGATACTTCAACCACCAATAAGAATCACGATGACATAAGGCGAACAAATTATTGGACAGCACATCTCCCCTTCCAATCACGCTGGGGCGAGAAATCGGTGCATCCAGATTAGTGTGTGGGTGATTTGGGGTACCTTACGAAGGAGATACGGTTAAGATTCGCGTCGGTGTTAATTCCGGTAGTGTTCGGTATTTAGGTCACTTTTCGTGTGTGAAGTCATTTCGTCTCGTTAAGGGTAATTTTCGCCGTAGTGCGCGAGTGATTCAGGGCCTTTTACCGATAGTGATTTGTAATTGGATTACATATCGTCTCCAGTACGGAGGATTTACTCGAAGCACTAGAAGCAACTCACCGTAGGACCACCCCGGATTATATTTAAGACTAGTTAAGGTAGCGTAAACATTGTGTTTAAATAGTAACTCAAATTCCGATTGTTGCAACATCGTTTTTTTTTAATCCTTAGCTTTTAAGATTATTATAACGAATGCATTGTCGTAGATAACCGTGTGTATATATTATCTTAATATACCTGTTATGTCAAATCAAAATGACGTTCTGATTTCAAACAGTTCCTTCTTGGTGTAGTTAAGTATTTATTTTCCAACTTTATAAGTAAGATCGAGAAAGCATATTGGTCGTAAGTATTGTATACAGCGAGTAAGATCATATCGTAAGTATTTAGCGTTTTCGGAATACTCGTCATTTGTAGTGTAGGCACAGCTTCAAAGATTAACTCTTTGCGTGGAAAATTGGAAGTCCTGGCGCCCTTATAAAAGTACCATCTGTAGGTTTTCTCCGAACCAACCCTCCCGGCTAGCTAGTTCAGAGGGCCACGCACTGGATCACCGAATTGTTCTAACCATCCCGTTACGCTTAAATATTCTGTACGGTCATTATTATCACGGTGTGTGTTTGATTACCTCGGTAGGCGGGCGTATCTTCGCTCTTCTTAAAGAATCGAAATACCTATTTAGGGGTTATCATATTTCACTTTACGGTAAACTCGGGAAACGAGTAAAAGAGGTAATAAAAATTGGCGCCCAAACGTGTCGGCCTAATTTCTTTTTGTTTGTTGCAATATTTCGACAATACTTCATTTAATTAGTTAATTATTCTATTTGTCTGTTCTCGTTAAATTAATCACCATGGAAGGAAAATTAAATGTTGGTAGATTATCTAAAACTGAACTAAGTTATCAATTAGCTATCCGTGGAGTTACTCAGGATGCTACAGTTGAGGTTATGCGTTCCACATTACGTGGATTAATTAAATTAGAGAAGTCATCGTCATTCGTTGCACCAACTTATCCATTTGCATTTGCCGAAGATAAGAGCGCTATTGAAGCAGGTTTAGTGGAGATAGAATCATTAGTTACAGATTTTGAGGGGACATTATCTTCATCTGACTACGTTAAAATTACAGCAAAGATTGGGCATTATGTTGTAAGAGCAAATCATTGTAATCCAGGTACAAAAGACGAAAAAGATGTTCGCTCAAAGTTTCTCGTTAGATTAGTCACATTATCTTCCCAATTAGAAGTTAAAGCTAAGGCTGCTGGTCGTGCATCATCAACAATAAATCCGTTCCGTAGTTTAACGCAAATAGGAGATTCAGACAACGAAGATTCCGCTGACGATGAGAATAATTATGACTCGAGACCTAATGTTTCCGCGACCATGGTAAAAAGCGTTCCGGTATCCAAATGGAATCTTACTTATTCGGGTAATAATCAAATAGTGTCGTTAAATGCTTTTCTTGAGAGAGTTGAAGAGACAAGAATAGCACGTAATGTTAGTCACGAAGTTCTATTTACATCTGCTCTAGATTTGTTTACTGAAAAAGCTTTAATTTGGTATCGCGCTAATCGCAGAAATTTTCATAATTGGTATGAATTAACTCAGGGATTAAGGGAAGAATTTTTGCCGGTAAATTACGACGATAAATTACTAGAGGAGGTCAAACACCGTACCCAAGGACAAAACGAATCCATCGGCTTATATCTATCTGTTATGTCGAATTTATTCGCTCGATTCACTGTAAAACTAACTGCGGCTCAACAATTAAAGATTTTGCTTCAAAATATATTGCCTTTTTATCAATCACAATTAGGCTTAGTAGAAATTACGTCTGTTTCGCAATTACAGAAACTGTGTCGACAATTAGAAGCACGTAGAGTATCAGTCGAATCATTTGTTCCGCCACCCGGTAAGAATAAAGCCCTTGAACCAGATTTAGCGTATGCTCAGGTCACAACAAATCTAGCCCAACTTGAGGTTAATCCATTAGAATCAGCTGTTGCTAATATCAATAGTAATAATACCGATCAATCACGTGTAAATACATCAACTGCATTAAATTGTTGGAATTGTGGTCGTTCTGGTCATAGATCTTCGCAGTGCAGACAACCTCGCACAAAACATTGCTATCGTTGTGGACGTCCTCAGGTAACAGTCGCCACATGTCCAAATTGTTCAAAAAACTCCCGTCCTACTCGTTAAAAGCTGACCGTTTAATGAGTAATATCGCTTCTGAAATATCGGTCAACCCGCAACAACCATTGTTAGATTATATATTAGCCAACGCACAAGATGATGAGAGACCTTACTTGGAAGTGTCAATTTTTAACAAAACGATATTGGGTTTATTAGATTCAGGTGCATCACGCACAATCGCAGGTCAATCTGGGTGTGAATTATTGCAGCAATTGGGTTTGCCAATTAAAAAGGTTAATTCCTCGTGTACAATAGCTAACGGTGTTAAATGCGATGTTTATGGTAGTATTTCCGTTCCAATACAATTAAGAAATCAGGTGAAGGTCATCGATATTTTGCTAGTCCCGTCTGTAACGCATTCACTAATATTAGGAGCTGACTTTTGGCGTATTCACGGAATTGTTCCAGATTTGCGACGAGGTGAATGGACTTTTACGAGCGAAATACCGATATGTAGCGTCAACCATATCACTAGCGACTTAGATCAACAACAACATTTGAACCTAGAGAATCTTATAAACGAATCTTTCCCTGCTTGTAATAAAGGTGAATTAGGTTGTACTAATTTGATTGAATACAAACTTAAGGTATCTGGTCCACCTATTAAGCAACGATATTATCCAATATCCCCTGCTATGCAGAAAGTCGTTAACGCAGAGCTAGATGAAATGCTTCGTTTGGGTGTTGTACAAAAATCTTCTAGTGCATGGTCTTCGCCTATCTTGATGGTACCTAAGAAAGATGGATCCCTTAGATTTTGTGTAGATTTTAGGAAAATAAATCAGGTCACCGAAAAAGACGCGTACCCTTTGCCATATATCTCTAACACCTTAGATAAACTACGTAACGCATATTATTTAACCACCTTAGATATTAAAGCGGCTTACTGGCAAATACCATTACATCCCGAATCACGACAATATACGGCATTTACTATCCCAAATCGCGGACTATACGAATTTTGTCGACTTCCATTCGGTCTTACTACATCTCCGAGCGTGTTTCAGCGAATTATGGATAAAGTCATTGGCGCCGATCTCGAACCTTATGTGTTTACCTACCTTGATGATATTGTGGTCATTACTCCAACTTTCGAGAAACATCTAGAAATTTTACGTCAGGTTTTTGAAAGAGTTAGTACCGCTGGTTTTAAACTTAATCGGGAAAAATGTCAGTTTTGTAGACCCGAATTGAGGTATCTGGGTTATGTAATAAATAAACATGGTTTAAATGTAGACCCCGAAAAAGTTCAAGCTATTTTACAATACGAAAAGCCTAAAAACACCAAGGATATTAGACGATTTATCGGAATGACAAGCTGGTATCGTAGACACATAGAAAACTTTAGTATCGTTATCGCTCCCTTGACTAGACTTTTACGCAAAAATGCTCGCTTTACTTGGGATAAAGCCTGTGAAGACGCTTTCCAAAAACTTAAAGACTGTTTAGTTGCCGCACCCGTATTATCGTGTCCAGATTTTTCAAAACCTTTTACTATTCAATGTGACGCCTCTGACTATGGAATTGGAGCTGCTCTTACCCAACAGTTTGAAGACGGTGAAAAGGTCATCTGCTATTTGAGTCAATCCCTAACGCGACAACAGCGAAATTATTCCACCACCGAAAAGGAATGTATGGCAGTTTTGTGGGCAATTGAAAAACTTAGACCCTATGTAGAAGGTAGCCATTTCAAGGTTATTACTGACCATTACTCACTTCTTTGGCTTAGTAAGTTACAAAACCCATCAGGTAGACTCGCAAGATGGAGTGTACGCCTGCAACAGTATGACTTTGAAATTATCCACCGAAAAGGAAAAGAACATCTAGTTCCTGATGCCTTATCTCGCGCTGTACCCGTTCTTCATACTCTTGAGGTTACAACCAAAATACCAATTAAAGACCGATGGTATAACAACCTTTGCGATGCAGTCTTACAACATCCCGTCAAATACCCGCAATTTCGCTTGGAAAATAACATCTTATATAAAGCTGTCGAATCCCGAGATGAATATGGCTTCCGTGATCATCAAAATAAGTGGAAAGTTGTAGTACCGAAAGATAAGCGTGCCGAACTACTTCACCAAAGTCACGATATGCCAACTAGCGGACATTTAGGCGTTTATAAGACCTTTCATCGATTAGCTACCCAATATTACTGGCCAAAAATGAAAGCTGATGTTGCTACGTATATCCGGAAGTGCCAAACCTGTTTAAAAACAAAACCCGAACAGAGAGCTAAACCAGGAATTATGGGAGGCCACTCACAAATTTCAACGCCGTGGGAAGTCATTAGTATAGATTTAGTCGGACCGTTACCTCGCTCAACTAGAGGGTATAATCACATATTGGTAGTTGTCGATCTTTTTAGTAAATTCAGTCTATGTGTTCCCTTGCGTAAAGCTACCGCTTCCAAGGTCATAGAGCATCTGGAAAATGATGTTTTCCTATTGTTTGGTGTACCGCGTAAAATTATCTCGGACAATGGAGTACAGTTTCGTTCCAAAGAATATCGCCGACTACTGAATCAGTACCAAATTAATTCTGCTTTTGTTTCCTTTTATCATCCACAAGGCAACCCTACTGAACGTGTCAACCGTGTAATCAAATCTATGCTGACGGCTTATGTCTCAGAAAATCATCGCGAATGGGACAAATATTTGCCTAAAGTTGCATGCGCGCTTCGATCCGCTCAACATGAAACTACCGGCCACAGTCCGTATTATGTGAATTTTGGTAAAGAAATGCGACTACTGGGTTCCGAATATCGTACAACTCCCGATCAAACCGAAATAATTGCGTCAGACCACCTGCAAGAGAGATCAACCTGTTTTAATAAACTTTACAAGGATGTTCGAGCTCGCCTTCAAAGGGCTTACGAAAAATCAAAGAACAGATATGATCTTCGACATAGACCAGTATCGTTTTACCCAAATCAAGTCGTGTGGCGCAAAAACTTTGTCTTATCGGATGCGTCAAAATATTATGCCGCCAAACTGGCTGATAAATATCTCGGACCTTTCTTGATTCATCGTAAAGTATCGCCTACCACCTATGAATTAAAGGATCAAGATGGGAAAATTCAGCCTGGAACATGGAATGTCGAACATTTGAAACCTCAGCCTAGTGATGATTAAGAAGACTTTCGCCTTCCTGGTGTGGGGCATACAATACCCCAGAAGTCCGTCTGTTAAAAGTCTAACTTCCATCTTAAGCACCAAGCATGTCAACGTCTCAATACCATCTCGAATATTGTCATGAATATCGTTATCAACATACAGTATGTAACAAATTTTTAGGAACTATTAGGGTAAATTCCGTGTGTGATTTGTGTTCATCAGTGACTCTTTCTTTACGCCCACCCTCGTTTAGCGCACTCTTGGTGTGGTATGTGAACTGAGTAGCGTATCACTTTAACTGGGTTTGCGACAAACATTACTGTTTCGTTGTTATCTTACATTATTTCCCGTCAACGTTGTATTACTTAGCTATTTAGTTCCTAAGAAGATTTGGATTCGAAGAAGACGACTAAAATTGACTTTGACAAATATTCCCGATTATGACTATTACTCCCGATTATGACTTTAGTTTTAAGTTCTTTTTTTAAGCAAAAACATTTTGAACTTTTTAAAACATATTTCGGCAGGTACAAGCCCTTCAGGCGTTTGCATTTTAACGAACCTTCATTTTGTCGCCGTTAAGTGGTACCATTATTTTGTTTTTGGAATATTTTGCAACGTTAACAAGGAGGACCAAGTGTCCATCCTTATTATTTTTGTTTTGGGGCTCGGATATGACGTCATTTAGGGTTTTTGTTTCTTTGCGGATTTCTGTCCTGTTAGGCTGGCAGAGACATTAAACAAGTCAAAATTTTATAAAAACTCAACGTTTTTCGGATTTCTGTTTGTTTAGCCATATGAATTACGAGATATAAGTATCTCATTTTTTTTTGTCCCGCTAATAGCGTTTTAAACTTTTATTGGTATAATACTGAGAGATCTCAAGATATTCTTTGATTAGGGATTAACTGTTCCATTCGTCAGTTATTCATGGAAAAACCAGAATTTTGTCCCGTTTGAAGTTTATTATTGTTGGATTAATGTTAGTTTTTTTTTTGGTAAGAATTTCGAGTCTTTTTGGCTATATAGTAATTATTTTTCTTTTGCCGTTGTAATGTTGGCATTTGTAGTCTCGGGGAATGAACCAATTCGGAACTTGTTTAGTTGTCAATTACGTGTCCAATTTCCTGTGCTTTCGGAGTAAGTAATGATCCCCTTACACTGGGCACACCTTGAATCAACCCCTTCGTCCTTTTTCCCGTGTGTCTTTGACAATTTTGTGGGAACTCGGTTGTGTCATTTGTTGTGTCTCGAATTGCCAAGTTATAACAAAGTTTGCTCTTTTAGTATTTTCAAAATTCCTCTTAGTTCCGGCCGAATGCTGAAGAACCCTGTGGTAGTTTGGGTTATCTGTGTTTTTCTATGTGGACACTCGTTTTCGGAAGCAGTGATCTTATGGAAGTAATATATATATAGATTCTTGAAGTTTAGGGTATCGCAGAACGTCAGAAATTTCCTACGAAAATTTCTTTTTTTTAAGTAAGGGTAGGATTGTTACGGTCCAATTTCTATTTACGACCCTGTACTTTTAATCATTTATTTAATAGCTACGCAATGCATTCGAACACATAAAATAATTAATAGTTTCAAGGTTTAGGTAACATCTGCACGAACTAAATAACCTCTTTGTACAAATGTATACCTTAAATGTATATAGATAGATCTTTATTTATTGGTTTCAAAGAATATAGTAACGCTTCACATCAAACATTCAGTTCTGTATTTACTGTTTAACCTCAAAGAAATTCTGTAAGAAATATTGTATGTGTCTTTTCATTAACTTTGCAAACATTGTAGTCAAACTGTTTTCAATATACTTTAGTTCTATGTAAACCTTGTTGTTCAATTTGAGGGCACAGTATTTTCCTTGTATTAAAATAGCGTGCGAATTGCTATTTCGGCTGGTTCGCATAATTTTTTGTTCATGCACCTGCAGTTGTTTACGGATACTTCAACCACCAATAAGAATCACGATGACATAAGGCGAACAAATTATTGGACAGCACATCTCCCCTTCCAATCACGCTGGGGCGAGAAATCGGTGCATCCAGATTAGTGTGTGGGTGATTTGGGGTACCTTACGAAGGAGATACGGTTAAGATTCGCGTCGGTGTTAATTCCGGTAGTGTTCGGTATTTAGGTCACTTTTCGTGTGTGAAGTCATTTCGTCTCGTTAAGGGTAATTTTCGCCGTAGTGCGCGAGTGATTCAGGGCCTTTTACCGATAGTGATTTGTAATTGGATTACATATCGTCTCCAGTACGGAGGATTTACTCGAAGCACTAGAAGCAACTCACCGTAGGACCACCCCGGATTATATTTAAGACTAGTTAAGGTAGCGTAAACATTGTGTTTAAATAGTAACTCAAATTCCGATTGTTGCAACATCGTTTTTTTTTAATCCTTAGCTTTTAAGATTATTATAACGAATGCATTGTCGTAGATAACCGTGTGTATATATTATCTTAATATACCTGTTATGTCAAATCAAAATGACGTTCTGATTTCAAACAGTTCCTTCTTGGTGTAGTTAAGTATTTATTTTCCAACTTTATAAGTAAGATCGAGAAAGCATATTGGTCGTAAGTATTGTATACAGCGAGTAAGATCATATCGTAAGTATTTAGCGTTTTCGGAATACTCGTCATTTGTAGTGTAGGCACAGCTTCAAAGATTAACTCTTTGCGTGGAAAATTGGAAGTCCTGGCGCCCTTATAAAAGTACCATCTGTAGGTTTTCTCCGAACCAACCCTCCCGGCTAGCTAGTTCAGAGGGCCACGCACTGGATCACCGAATTGTTCTAACCATCCCGTTACGCTTAAATATTCTGTACGGTCATTATTATCACGGTGTGTGTTTGATTACCTCGGTAGGCGGGCGTATCTTCGCTCTTCTTAAAGAATCGAAATACCTATTTAGGGGTTATCATATTTCACTTTACGGTAAACTCGGGAAACGAGTAAAAGAGGTAATAACGTGTGGCGTTGTCGTACATATATAGCAGTTATGGGCGTCGCCGAATGTAGGGACGCACAACGGACAGTAGTACTTCATCTATGTATCGGCGATCCGTCATCGTCTGGCGTACATGCAACAGGCGTGTACGTCCACCATGTCTAATCGCATCTCATACCATAATGTCCTGCTGGCGATTGATATGGCGTGGTTGGATGCATTGCTCGAGTTGACGGTCATCACGTCTGTGATAAACCAAAATTGGCCAAAAAACAAAATATCCCTCTATTCGGCAATCAACCGATGTCTTGTGTCGACGCGTTGGCGCCGTATACACCTGTACAGTTCGCCTTCCCTTTTTGCTAGCCAAACAGGTCCAAGTTGCCTTGAGGAGAACATAGGCCACCCTATAGTGCTGAACAAAAGAGCGCGATTCTCGCGTGCGTGACTTCACGGAAGGATACATCTACCATGTACATAACCACAACCATTCCTCGCTCAAACTCGTTCACGTATCCTTTCGCACCCCAGTAAGAACGGCCGATTTCCCTCACCCGCTTTGGTTTCCATGTTGATGGAATGTTGCACCTATCGGAGCCGCTCAGTATAAATCTTGTTGCATCAACTCGTCTAAGGGATGCATGTATCTTTACGCGGTTTATATAGGATGTGCTCGTCATTTTTTTCCAACAGTGTATATTAACGTCCTAGAGAATGCAGCTACAACTCTATAGATGTCCGTGCGCTAGTTATTAGATAGTAAGAAAGAAATCAGTATCATCCTTGAATAGGCTATTAGTTTTTTGGTTGGTTGGTGGTTGTAGTTTGTAAAGACCCAACGATTACAGGAAATAAGCATTGTTAAATCAATGTAGGAATTATTAATCAAATGAAGAAAAAGTACAATCTACCGAAAAACGTTTATTAAGTTATATTTAATTCTATTGCAAATATTTTTTTAATACTATATGTATTTGTTTTTTTTTTGTATACAAATATAATATATTACAGAGAATATAAAGCTTTTTTTTTAATCCTGGTCATTGTGATACATTTTTTTTCTGCTCAATCTTAAAATATCTATTTGTTAAACGGTTTTCATCGTCACAGTATAATTTAGTATTTCCATTGGTATTTGTAATTTGATGTAAATATTGCGGAAAAGTACAATTGTATTTAAATACATTAAAATTACCTTTGTTTCTGTTCACAGACCCAACATAGCTAACTTTATTTAATGATTCATAGGTCAATGTCAACGACCAGCGAGCCATTTCTAATTAGTTTGTGCCAATATTTTGAATTTTTACAATTTTTCGCTTTGCTATAAAATAAAAAAGGTTTGATCTCTTAACCAAGTTCAAACTTGCAATATATATACGTATATGTATATGAAATAAAATGATATCACCTATTTAAATAAATTATTAATTATACATATCTATATGTAGTAATAAGTATGTCGGAGTCGATGAAAAAATACAACAAACAATTATTAATCATTTAAAACAAATATGAGACTTAATAAACACTGGGAGAGAATAAAACTAGTTGAAAATTTATGTATGTGAAAACTTATCTACCCAACAAGACCTGGAAGACTTCCACGCAGTAAATAACGGCCGTGAAAACCTACGCTCAACTATTAGTTGTAAGTTGTTTATACTCCATTGTATTTTGGTGTTGTTTTCCTTTATAGTCATAGTTTTTTCGATGAGAATTATTACTTCATAGCTCTTCAGTGAAATTACATTCTTAGAGCCCCCTCTCCCCCGCCCCGGCTGTTCCTATTCGTCGCATACGTGAAATGTTAACTATATAAGTTTATTTCAAACTACCACAATTGATAAAATGGCTGTGCTCGTTGGTAAAGCCTATATTTCCACAGTAATGAAGGTTTTTTGAAGTTACAGGAATATTGCGATAGATATAGAAGACAATAGATGTGGGCAAGAGACTCACCATAACCCCCACCATCTCGCAGTTCCTAGCCACTTCTAAATGTCAACACCAACATCCGACTCTAAAATCTCCAAGATACAAACAACTCGTGCGCCAAAAGTTGTCTCGTCACGTAATATTAAACCTGTGTCTATTCTTAAAACGCCTGCTACTTCAAGATAACAAAAAAAAGAGGGCTAGTAGCTTTGACATCTAGTTCGCCAATTCAGAACGCTCTATTACAGGAAAATTTAAAAGGGAGAAACCTATATCACTCGTCTTAGCAAAGTCTAAAACTGCCGATGTTGCGGTTGGATCAAAATCGGAGTCTAAACCCAGAAAATTGGTTATAGAGAAGGTTAACGCTAGAACTTCAAGTGGTGTTGTTAAAAAAAAGAAGTTTAGTGCAGAAAATGACGGTTTTACTAGTAAAAGCGAGCAATGACTAATTTGTGGTGATTTTTATTGTAAGGATACTAGCGGTGAAAAGTGGGTCAAATGTTTTAAATGTGGTCATAAAAAATATATTGCAAATGTAAAATCCATTAAAAAATGTATTCGCTTGTTTTTTGCTCGTAGAGTAAGATTCTTTTTCTACACGTACACATTTAGATGCGTAGGCGATTAGATGTTAAGTAATGGAAAAAAACACTTAAGCTTACTTTATTGTCTTCATTATCTAATTAGTTTGTGCCAATATTTTGAATTTTTACAATTTTTCGCTTTGCTATAAAATAAAAAAGTCCTTAAGTGTATTTGCAGCATCTGCAAGCAGAAGTGAGATTGGCCAGTTTCTCATTAAAGCGACGATTTATGTTAAAAGAAATACGCAACGAAGAATAGTACAAAATAAGATACCAACCGTTGCTGAATGAAATTTAAACGTACAAAGTAACGCAAAATAGACTGTAGAAAGTATTCCATTTTATACTGTCAGCGCAAATCTTACAAGAAATAAAATATGTATATTTTGGCTTCATTCTAAGTAGTATTAAAAAGTACAAATAAAACATACAGACACATGCATAAATTATGAACAAAAACATTAACAATTAATATATATATATAGAATCGATACGATAAATTGTAAAAAAAAGAATTGACACGTTAAAATTATTCGGTTGGTGAAATATACGTTTTATTTCGTCTAGCATTTATATTAACACCTTTCACCTTAAAAGCAAACCTTAATGAATTCATAGTTTCTCCATAACATTCATCGAGAGGTGAAATATTCACCACCATCATAGTCTTCGAATTACCGGCCAAACTTGATTGCAAGAGGTAAGTCAACTTCGAATTCCTGAACGGAATATGATTATCCTTGTTACTAAGCGCGAGAATAACGGTTCCAAGAGCCGATAAGCTACGATTAATATTTTTGGTTTCTTGTAAGCGCTCATCAGAACTAGTCTTGGCACTCTCAGAACCCGCCAAGTCGATAAGATTTAAAGAACCTCGGTAAACCAACCCAGATTCACTATTCACTCCGTTTATGTATATTTTAGTTACGGCGTGCGATCGCGAACTATGTTCGTTGAAATTCGTCGAAGCTACAGCTCTGTACTTCCAAGCTGTTTCCATTAATTCGTGGAATTCTTCAACGGAAGCTATAGGTTGTATTTTTAAATTCGTTACTGTTACACCTTTTCCTTCGTTGTATCTGATTTCGTGATGTTTTGGGTGGTTATCCAATAAATCGCGTATCGTCTCGTTATATATCTCTAAAAAACTAACTTGTAACGTATATTCCCACCCGACTTTTTTCAGTTTATTTATAGTTGCGAACAGTAAATCCATTGACCTCGGGATTATTCCTGTAAAATTAAAAATAATTATATAACATCTCGTTTAATTGAGAGTTAGAAATATTATAAGTCCAATTTGAAATTGGCTCAATATTTGTTTTAAAAAGAATTAAACTAAAATTCTATTAATGACTTTTTAGATTGCTTTTGTTCTCTCCTTAAAAAAAAGGTATACCCAATTGATAGTTTAGAATTGACGGTTTTCAATATATTTAGAACTAGCTGCTTAAGTTTCTGTACTCAAATGCGACAAACAATGAAAAAATTTTCAAAACATTTTGTTCCATGAAGAGGCAACTAAAACCAATGGTCCATAGACGTCTCCAACAAAGTGGGAAGCGACATCCATTTCTCTAGATATTGATAGTGAAGGCCTACTGCTAAGTGAATTCCTTGAATTGCGCACGACCATTAACAGCGACAGATATTGTGAAACTCTCCATGAATTGTATACAGCCGAGACGCTTACAACAAGGAGTTAAACTTTTGCAGGATGGTGGTAGAATATGCAGATGATACGGTCCTATACACCTCATCTCGCAGCAAGGAGATCTTGTGCAGACGTGTGTAGGCACAAGTTGATGCCATAGTTGAATGGGGATCCAATTGGAGGCTGAAGCTAAATGGAACCAAATGTATAGCCATCAGGTTCACAAATATGCTTAGGCTGCTTCCGAGAAATATCTGTGTAGGGGATGTCAGGCTACCTTGGAGCCAATCAGTCCTATATTTGGGTGTTATCTCTTTTTTGCGTTCCATAATTTCATATGGAGCCCTTTGTTGGTCAAGCCTAGCGAAGACAAACCTACAGAAGCTAGAGTTCCTTCAAAATAAGATCCTTCGGATGCTGGTTGGAGCTCCTTGGTTCATAAGGAAAGAACAACTCTGAGTTGACTTGAGTCCCATCCCTTAATGACCATCTGTCAACTTTGGCCAATAGGACGCGCGACCGTACAACCACTTCTGTCAATCCTCTGGTCTCAGACCTAATGGAACTAGACCCCGACGAGAGCACCGCCCAAGGGTAAGAGTCAACAGAGTGCTGAACATCGACAATCCATAGAACGCCTACATTTACGAAGATCACAGCGATCACAGACTCCAGGACAAGAACAGAAGGACCACCGATGGCGGAAGATCGCGCACATCAAATCAAACCAAGGAGTGGTTGACACAGCGGAAGTGCGAGGTCCTCCAACATCACCCATAAAATCCCGATTTGGCTCCCTGGGATTTTTATTTATTCGAAGCCCTGAAGAAATTTTTGGCATGGAAACGCTTTGCGAATCAACAGGAATTGCAAGACATAGTTGTGGATTAGTTTAATCGACTTGAAAGGCAACACTATCGTGAAGGGATGTTCAAACTGACACTGTGTGTTAATCAACACTATTATTTAAAAAGATAATAGCTTTTTTGATTAAAATATATTTTTATGGTTCAGCAATCAAGGTGTCACAGCAAAATGTGATAAATCCTGTTTAGTACCTACCAATGTAGTACTTATTCATTTCTAGTAATTATACATATTCTTAAAATTAAATAAAAAAGACGAAAATAGGTTTTGGTGTATCAAACAAATAGCTGTGCCAGATTAACAAGAGCTAATTGAAGCAAATTTGCTGCTCTATTACATAAAGAAAGATATCCACCGACCAAAATGCCATCTACCATTTGTAACAGATGACATTGATATCAACGGATCAACACTATATTTATAACTGAAATACAAATTACAAAACATACCAACAGTCGAATCAGTCTGTCCACCCTGCATTGTGTACGTTTTTCCAGAACCTGTCTGTCCGTATGCAAACACACACACATTATACCCGTCTAATGCTGATTGGACCAAACCAGCCATGTCTTCAAAGAGTTCCATCTGTGTCGCTTCAGGTGGAAATACTTGATCAAATATAAACTCGCTTTTATGATTCTCTCTATTCCTCAGTTCAATTGTACCTTCGTCAACATAATTTATGTTACACAGGGAACGATCAGATTCATTTACTACCGGTGGTCGTACTCTACATAAAACTCTAATATTGCCTTTTAGATTTTGGATTTTTTCATGGAGCTCTCTTCGTGTCGCTTCACTATCATTTAATTGTGATTTGTACGCGTCAAGATGTTCTAATGTGCAATGCAATTTTCCGTTTGTTTCGTTAAGGGTTGCCGTTGTGGTTTCTAATAACTTTCTGCACGTACAATATGTTTCCTTTAATTCATTTAGCTCGGTAGTTAATATTTCAGTTTTTTTACATTCAGTCTCGTATTTACATCGCTCCGTTGTTAGAAGTTCTTCATTCTGTTGAAGAAGTGATAAAACTGACTTGTGTTTTTGTTTCAACTGCAGCAACTCGTTCATAAAAACTTCCATTTTAGACTCCAAAATGGTTTTTTCAGATTCAGACGTCTTTAATTTACTTACTTGTTCTTCATATTCTGAAAGCAAAAAATAGATAAAATAAAAAGTTGTTGTAACTGATCGTAACAGAAGTAATGCTGGTATTTCAAAAAAACTTCTTTTACACATGCTCGTAACATAAAATTATTTTCAAATAAATTTAAATTTAAAATAAAATATTTCTTGGATAAATACAAAACAGTTTACATACCACTTTTCATTTCAGTTAACTGTCGTTTCATCTCTTTGTGCGTAGCAACTAATGTAGTGTGTTTCTCATTCAGTAAATTATATCTAGCTTTATAATCATAACTTGCTGGTTTCGGTGCTCTTGCTGGTTTTGGAACATCTTTGGTCTGTGCAGGCTTTGGCTTTTCAATTTTTGTTTCCGGTTTCTGTCGTTTTGCTGCAAGCGAACTTTCCGGGATAGTTACTATATTTCTTTTCAAACTCGCCACACCCATTCGGTTATTGCTTATACAAGCTTTAGAGCTAGTAATTGTATTTAAGTTTGTAGTAGAACTCGATTTTCCATTTGCAACTGTAGATTTAATAGTTATCGGTTTCAGTGGCACTACACCGGACTTTGATGTCAGACTACTTAATGGTTTCAAATCAGATACTGATTTAGATCGTCTTAATATCCGTCTATTAAAATCTATAATAAAATAAAAAATATCTAATATAAATTTTTACTCACATTTAAATCATATTACCTCTTAATGGGGCTATATTTGTATCTTTAACTCCACTTCTGAATTTGGGGATGAAGCTCTTAGCATTATCCATTATTTTAAATAATTTTATATAAAATATACGCAACACTGTCAATGATACCACGTTTTACTGGGTCTTTTCGTTTTTAAATTGTGAATCCTATCCGAATCGAAAAAAGACACCAGAAATAAGGCCGACACTTTTTGACGAACACAATTAAAGACCGTTAATCGTTACTATTCAAATTTGAAAGAAGAATAAAATTACGATTGGTTAGCTCGAACACCTTTTCTTATTGGTAGATGAGAATTTGGTCGTGATGACAGTCGGAAACAGATTTAAAAATTTTGCGGGAGATAAATTGTTCCGAAACAAACTGAATAGTAAATATTAATAATAATATAAGTATATGTTTATAAACGTTTCCCGTAAAATATAAAGTTCTTAATTCAATTAGTATAACAAAGTTTATTTGTAAATTTGGAAACACCATTTCCGGTATCGTTTTTATACGTCAAACGTCAAAATCAAATGGAATAATACACGTGCGTGCTTATTAGCGCTGGTGATCATTTAATAATCTTTAATAAAAATGGGTAAATTTCGTAGTAAATTGAAAGGACAAACGAAAGGTAAACGATGGCCGAAAGGACAAAGTTCCAGTTCGAATCCAGACACAAGAAAACATAGGGATCAAGCTAAATCTCGATTTTTTCAAGCAAATTTAGGTATGACAGATTGTAACCTTAATTTATGTTTGTTAAATAGTTAAACAATTACTCTTATAGGTAGTAGTAATTTGACTTTTGAGGCTGTAAAAAGACATGAAGCTATTCAAAGTTTTTCAACTAGTCCGAGCAAGGATGAAATACAGGCGATGGAAGAAGACACTATTTCTAACGCTAGTTCTTATCAAACCATACAGACATTTGCTTCTGAATGGACTGATTGTAGTAATATGTCTTATAGTAGATTTTTAAAGGTATTTAGGTCTGATTCAGCATTACATAAAGAAATGTTAGCTATATTAGCTGCAATTACAGAAGTTATTAAGGAAAATAATGGAACGGAAACACCCGCAGAATATTTTTGTTCATTAGTAGGTACATTTAAGTTTGCTTCCAAAATTAAGTTAATGAATTTGTATTTACAGATTACGACTTTAGAACAAATATTGTCAGCTGAAGATAGAAAGCGAAACACAAATAACAGCAGTATGCTCGTTATTAAATATGGGAATCAAAAGTGTTCCTAGCGGCGTATTAAAGTCTACGTTTAATGAAGTCTCATTAAGGTTATTACAGATTTTAAAAGAATATTCCGAATCTAATAATAATGTCTTAATAAAATCAATATTTGGTGTACTAACAGTATTTTTACGAGCACAAGATTTAGGAACTTGGTCAAATTCTAATACACAACATATATTTTCTGCCGTATTGAATCCATTTTCTGTTCACACTAAACCGAAGGTATATCCGATCGGTTACAATTAATTAACAAATGATTTTATTATGTGGTTTTTGTTTGTAGTGGAGGAAAACTGCACAATCGTCTATTGCTGCTATATTGAAAGCCGATTGCTTCCAAGATAATGAGAAATTTAACTGTGCCGCGGATATAGTGGCTGGATTTGTGGAGCAAACTCTTGATGCTTGTATGGGGGGAAATCCTAATACTGTAGCGATAGTGTCCGTACAGAGTGGGCAAACTACTATATTACATGTTCTTGGATTATTAAGACAGACGGTCAGCTGTTTCTCAAAGTCTCATATCAAGGTTGTTAAACGTTTTAAAAAAATACTATAATTAAATTTCAAACAAGCATATTTTCTTAATTTCTTTTGAATAAATGAAAAATGCATAAATAATTGCATATAATTCTTCTTTTTTTCAGAAATGTTGTGAAATAATCTTACGACTTCTAACGTTAAATTACCCTATAGTTTCCTCATGCGGTTTACAAGTATTACATTCATTATTTTCATCTCAAAGAGCTGTAATGCCTGCTAAATTAAATGGACAACTTATAACTGCATTATATGATTACCAGCCTTCACCAAATGATGTTCAGCCAACACTTGCATGGCTAGCTGTGATGCAGCAAGCTCATATTCATTTAGCTGAGTAAGTATATTTGGCACCTCGGCTGCAAGAGTGACACAATTCAAATTTCTTTGGCTGTCGCATTATTATATATGTACATACTAAGTTTGCAAAAGGGGTATACTATCTACTGCAACACTGACATAAAAGTAAGTGTTACCTTCAACGCTAGATGTCACTAAAATTCAGTGTTGCAATAAGATGATACGTATTTATTTTAGCAGCAATAGCGACACATTATGTTTTGTACCAGTGTTGCAGCTGGTTGTGTTTCAAAATTTTCTGACTCTTGTTAGCCAGGTTTCGTATCATATTAAAGTGCCTTTTATTGCAATATTTAAATGCGGGTAGTGGCTGTGTATGATCAGAATGAAACAAATGAGTCAAGGAAAATTCATACTACCTACACCTTTTGCAAAAATCTAATGGCGCATATAAACCGATAAATGATACATTAAAGACACATGAAAGAAATTAAGTCTAAGTATAGATATGGTAAAAATAAAAACAAGCGTTTAATCAATAAGACATATTTTCTTAAATAATCCCGGAATTGAAATTAGAGTGTGCAAATTGTTTTTCTAAAAACACATTGTCGATTACTGATCGCATGATAAGAACAGTCACTAAAGTGCAGGACTGCTTTCTAAGTGAAGACTTACGGGAAGACATGGAAACCAAAAAAAAAATAGATCCATTAATTAAAAAAAAACTGTATTAAGGAGCTTTCCACCAATAGAGTCAAATTATCTTAAAAATCAAACTAAAAGCGAATATATTGACAGAGGATTGAATATAGCAATGTTGCACAAACTACATTGAAGCAAGACAAAACGAAAATTTGTCATATAATATAGGATTCTTTATCACAAAGAAAGGCCAATGCGCATTTTGTAAAAGCTGCAAGAATCTACACAAAGAAGGAAAGCAAATAAATTAAATGAAAAGAATATTCATGATGCAGAAAAACAAAAATCTATGATTGAAAAAAATCAAGACAAAGACAGTGCCCAGAATAGTTTATGTAAAGTGGCATGTTTTGAGCAAGCTGTTTTACTTAGTCCATATGGAGAGATAGCTCAATTTTACTACAAAAGTAAATTAGCCACTTACAATTTATCCTTCTTTAATATGGGAAGTGGGACCGGTCATTACAAGTGCTTATTCTTACGCTATCACAAAATATAATTTCTCAAGTATTACCCACACATTTTTTATAGTTGGGCAAAGCCAAAAAGATTATCGAAAAGGAGAAGAAGTAAGCTCTCCGATCAGGCCCGATATATGTACCTGCACAACGGATACAATTAGTTTGCATGGCTAGGAAGAAGGGGATACCATAGGAAGTTATTGAGGTATCCACCGAGGACGTTCTTAATATTAAAGACCTGTGTGATGGTATAGGACAAAACTTCACAGTAGGTGACGATAGGCAAAAGGTAGTATGGTCCGATATAAAAGAACTAAAAATTGAAAAAGAAAACCCAAAATTTATTAAATTTCGGACGTCGTATTTGAGCGAAAGCTACAGAACATTAAATTTATAAAAAAGGTCGTGATAGACCATCTGGTTCTGTTAATTTGGAAAAAGCATACACTGTACCATCAAAAATATCACTGTGAAGAAAATTATTTAAGCAAACTTGCCAGCCAAGTGACTTGCTTTATTTTTTAAGTTGAAATACAATTATTATGTTTTAATGGAAAGTATTGATATCGTTAATAAATAAGTAAGGCTTCTATTCAAAAATTGTACTAGAAGTTAGTGTCTCTTGTTTTTCTAAGTATATGACATAAATAGATATCTGAAGATATTTCTTGGAGCTAAATTGGTACAACTTACAATTTTTCAAATATCACCGCTTCAAGAAATATTTTTAAGTATAGTTTACAGCCTTCTTATAATAATAACTTGAAGGAACGAGTATCTAAGATTTAAATTACCTTGCCCTAAACTGAAATTGGCGATGAAAGGATTTCGTTAATCCAAACGAACGTTTCCTACGCTTATTGATTCAAACGAACTATTTTGAATAAAGAAGAATGTAGACCAATAACCAGGCAACAAATTCGATAATCATATAAAGAATACCTCTTCGTTGATAATCATTTTAGTTGGTTTGATGTTACCGCCTTATTAGTAATAAATATAGGGGTCGATAACGATCATAATCATAACGATGCGACCAGTTTGGTACTGTTTGCGTTTTATTCAGTCATTTTCCAACATTAATGTAATTTTTTATTTCAAATGGATGGACAAGCACTGTATATTGATTAATGAATTAAAAAAAGATATAATTTTTCAAAATTAACATCTTTGTTGTAGCGTTGATCCGGCAATTTGTTGCGGCGTCTTACCAAAAATATTCACCACAATTACACAGTTATGGTTATCAGAAAAGATGGAAGTAATTAGCGCTGCTACGTACACCTTAGAAGCGATGCTTCGTGATACAATCGGCCCTATTTGTGCGACGACAGATTTTGTTGAACAGAATAAGTCTAAAGTTGTTAAATGTTTTAGTACGATAGAAGCTGGCTTAGGATATCAGTACCATAATGCTTGGCATCAAGTGCTACATATTATGAGCGTATTATACGACGTAAGTGTGATTAGTAAATTAATCAAATTGGTACGAACAATTCCTGTTTTATTTTTAGGTCGCTGGTAGAACATGTGGGGATTTATTAACAAACTCTTTAAAATCGTTATGCGAAATACGCGATTCTTATAAATTTAGTTATAACAATGAGCTGGAACATGCTGTTGGGTCTGCTATAAGATCTATGGGCCCTGAAAAAGTGTTGGGTGTCATTAGTTTGCAGGTAAAGAGATCTTATTTATACTTATCAATAAATTAGAGTATTTTTATGAGGGATTTGTTAAAAATTAATTTTGTCTTTATAGAAAGAAAGTGGTGAATTCAACATTGATCGTTCATGGTTATTACCAGTATTGCGAGAAAATGTCAAACAATGCACATTAAATTTCTGGAGTACATGCATATTCCCGCTAGCAATTTATTGTCAAAAGAGAGCAGCTCAACTAGATGAAACAAACGATAGAATTGGAGCCCACAGTTCGGAATTACTTTATGAACAATTGTGGAATTTGCTCCCTAGTTTCTGCAATGCACCTACTGATATAAAATCAAGTTTCAAGGTATTATTTTAAAAAATTATTACATTCTTATATGGTTTATCTATTGATTGTTTTTCTCTTTTTTTAGAACATTGCGAAAGCATTAGGGACGGCAATATCCGACAAAAAAGAGCTGCGATTAGCTGTTATGGCAAGTTTAAGGAAGTTAATCAGTTACGCTAAAGAGACTGGTGATAAAGATGATTTGGCAGAAATTGCCAGGTTTGATAAGAATTATCTACCGATCTTATTCAATGTTTATACTAGTAAACCGGTTCGAACTGATGAAGAAGGTCAGCGCTTAGCAGCACTAGAAACAATTAAGGTAAACTAATTACATATACATTTTGAATAAAGATTATTATTTTTATATATTTACAGATATATTTAACAATAACAAGACCAGAACTAACAAAACAACTATTTACAAGTGCTTTAGAGAAATTAAGCACCACTGAGGAAACAGATCAGTTCCTAATCGAGAGCGTTATGGATTTAATACGAGCTCTAGTTCAATATCAAAGTTTAGAGGAAATCCAAAAGCTATACGAAGATTTTGTTAAAAAATTACCAGAAATAAAAAATACTAAAGAACAAAAAAAGCTATACAGGGTATTGGAAGAGATTTGCGGTTCCGAATCGGAAGGTTGCAAGAAATTTGTACAAAGCAATCGAAAGATTGTCCAAAAATTGCTGCAGAAATCCTTGGATACGGCCGCTGTATCTAGCAAAGGTGCCAGGTTGAGGTGTTTCAATTATTTAATCAAAGCCCAACCTCAATTAGATCATGAAAGTACTTTGATTAAATCTGTTATACCGGAAGCTGTATTATGTTGTAAAGATATTAACGAGAGATGTCGAGCGACAGCTTATCTTTTATTGAATACGATAGGTGAAACACTACAGGAGCATAATCAACTGCAGCAATTTATTAATTTAATAGTGGCTGGTTTGGGTGGAACAACGGAATTAATTAGTTCGACTATTTTGGCATTAGCTTCGATATTACATCGCTTTACAGGTTAATATTTATGATTTTTGTAGTAGATTAACTGTATTAAGTTTTTATTGTGTTAATTAGGTTCGCTCGGAAAAAGAGAACATACAATTGATTTTAGAAAATATCTGCCTACTAATGTCTTCGTCGACGAGAGAGATTGTAGCTTCTTGCTTCAGCTTTATAAAAGTCTACTGTTCATCATTACCCAATCCTATGGTTGCCGCTTCTGTAGGAGATATTGTAAGTTATACTTTTTAAAAATGTGTTTGCATTTAATATTTTCTCTCATATATTATTATGAAATTAATTAACTGAAGAGGAACAATTTTGTAGATGAAAGCATTGTGTAGCATGACGGAGGATTGCAAACGACATTTCAGACTAAAATTGCGCGATATTCTCGATAAGTTTGTACGGAAATATGGCTGCGAAACTTTAACACCTCACATACCAGCAGACGATGTAATTATGTACAAAAGATTGCGCAATTTAAGAAAATTAAACGCTAGAAAGAAGAGACAGAATGAAAGCAACAACAACGAGGATGAGGAAATGGATGAAGATTTCTTGGTTAAAACGAAACCGAGAAGGTAATCTTGGAATTAAATTTTACGAAATATATTTTAACTAAATATGTTTAGCCTCGACGAGATTTTAGCGGATTCCGATTCAGATTTAGATATGGAGGATGATAAACCTGTACGTACGAAAAAGGGCAAGAAACAACCGCAAGCTTGGATCGAAGAGGATCTCGATAATATAGTCGATTTTAAGGATCCATCGGCTGCTAGTAAAATTACAGGTACGATTTTAATTTAAATAAAAATACTCTCAATTGAGATTAAATTCGATTTTTAATGTTATGTT
>CM043019.1:122133141-122231528 GCA_023690525.1 Holotrichia oblita | reverse complement strand
AAATACACTTAAGGACTTTATTTTATAGCAAAGCGAAAAATTGTAAAAATTCAAAATATTGGCACAAACTAATTAGATAATGAAGACAATAAAGTAAGCTTAAGTGTTTTTTTCCATTACTTAACATCTAATCGCCTACGCATCTAAATGTGTACGTGTAGAAAAAGAATCTTACTCTACGAGCAAAAAACAAGCGAATACATTTTTTAATGGATTTTACATTTGCAATATATTTTTTATGGCCACATTTAAAACATTTGACCCACTTTTCACCGCTAGTATCCTTACAATAAAAATCACCACAAATTAGTCATTGCGCATCGTCATAGTCACTGCTATCATTGTCGTCTGCAATCCATCCTCGCTTTTATTAGTAAAACCGTCATTTTCTGCACTAAACTTCTTTTTTTTAACAACACCACTTGAAGTTCTAGCGTTAACCTTTTCTATAACCAATTTTCTGGGTTTAGACTCCGATTTTGATCCAACCGCAACATCGGCAGTTTTAGACTTTGCTAAGACGAGTGATTTAGGTTTCTCTCTTTTGATTTTTCCTGTAATAGAGCGTTCTGAATTGGCGAACTAGATATCAAAGCTACTGGCCCTCCTTTTCTGTTATCTTGAAGTAGCAGGCGTTTTAAGAATAGACACAGGTTTAATATTACGTGACGAGACAACTTTTGGCGCATGAGTTGTTTGTATCTTGGAGATTTGAGAGTCGGATGTTGGTGTTGACATTTAGAAGTGGCTAGGAACCGAGATGGTGGGGGTTATGGTGAGTCTCTTGCCCACATCTATTGTCTTCTATATCTATCGCAATATTCCTGTAACTGCAAAAAACCTTCATTACTGTGGAAATATAGGCTTTACCAACGAGCACAGCCATTTTATCAATTGTGGCAGTTTGAAATAAACTTATATAGTTAACATTTCACGTATGCGACGAGTGACCATCCAGGATCAGAACTATAAGACCTTCCTTTTTGCCTGTAGTCTGATTGACGGAATATTTTTATTTTGTAAAAAGATCTGTTTGAATCCGTTTAGGCAGGACTCTATGTAAAAGTTCTTCCTTCATTCGTTTTCATACAAACAAACAACGTGACAAGATGATCTTGTTCCATAGCAGATAATTTTCGAGTTTCTCTTTTACTCTTTCAGCAAACACCCGTGAAGCTTTGTCCCCGAAAATGGGCGTATTTTTTTACAGGAAACAGCCGGGGGGGGGGGGTACTCTAAGAATGTAATTTCACTGAAGATCTATGAAATAATAATTCTCATTGAAAAAACTATGACTATAAAGGAAAACAACACCAAAATACAGTGGAGTATAAACAACTTTCAACTAATAGTTGAGCGTAGGTTTTCACGGCCGTTATTTACTGCGTGGAAGTCTTCCAGGTCTTGTTGGGTAGATAAGTTTTCACGTACATAAACTTTCAACTAGTTTTATTCTCTCCCAGTGTTTATTAAGTCTCATATTTGTTTTAAATGATTAATAATTGTTTGTTGTATTTTTTCGACTCCGACATACTTATTACTACATATAGATATGTGTAATTAATAATTTATTTAAATAGGTGATATCATTTTATTACATATACATATATATATATATTGCAAGTTTGAACTTGGTTAAGAGATCAAACCTTCAGAAATGGCTCGCTGGTCGTTGACATTGACCTATGAATCATTAAATAAGGTTAGCTATGTTGGGTCTGTGAACAGAAACAAAGGTAATTTTAATGTATTTAAATACAATTGTACTTTTCCGCGATATTTACATCAAATTACAAATACCAATGGAAATACTAAATTATACTGGACGATAAAAACCGTTTAACAAATAGATATTTTAAGATTGAGCAGAAAAAAATGTATAATAATGACCAGGATTAAAAAAAAAGGTTTATGTTCTCTGTAATATATTATATTTGTATACAAAAAAAAACAAATACATATAGGTAGTATTAAATAAATATTTGCAATAGAATTAAATATAACTTAATAAACGTTTTTCGGTAGATTGTACTTTTCTTCCTTTGATTAATAATTCCTACATTGATTTAACAATGCTTATTTCCTGTAATCGTTGGGTCTTTACAAACTACAACCACCAACCAACCAAAAAACTAATAGCCTATTCGAGGATGATACTGATTTCTTTCTTACTATCTAATAATTAGCTCACGGACATCTATAGAGTTTTAGCTGTATTCTCTAGGACGTTAATATACACTGTTGGTAAAAAATGACGAGCACATCCTATATAAACCGCGTAAAGATACATGCATCCCTTAGACGAGTTGATGCAACAAGATTTATACTGAGCGGCTCCGATAGGTGCAACATTCCATCAACATGGAAACCAAAGCAGGCAAGGGAAATCGGCCGTTCTTACTGTGGTGCGAAAGGATATGTGAACGAGTTTGAGCGAGGAATGGTTGTGGTTATGTACATGGTAGATGTATCCTTCCGTGAAGTCACGCACGCGAGAATCGCGCCCTTTTGTTCAGCACTATAGGGTGGCCTATGTTCTCCTCAAGGCAACTTGGATCTGTTTGGCTAGCAAAAAGAGAAGGCGTACTCAGTACGCGAACTGTACAGCTGTACACGGCGCCAGCGCGTCGAGACAAGACATCGGTTGATTGCCAAATAGAAGGATATTTTGTTTTTTTGCGAATATTGGTTTATCAGAGACGTGATGACCGTCAACTCGAGCAATGCATCCAACCACGCCATATCAACCGCGAGCAGGACATTATAGTATGGGATGCGATTAGACATGGTGAACGTACACGCCTGTTGCATGTACGCCAGACGATGACGGATCGCCGATACATAGATGAAGTACTACGGTCCGTTGTGCGTCTCTACATTCGGCGACGCCTACAACTGCTATATACATATGTACGACAACGCCGCACGTCGGGCGAGTTGTACAGAATTTTGTGGAAGAGCACCACATACGAATGCTCCCACGGTCGGCTCGTTTTCCGGATTTGAATTCAATCGAACATGTCTGGAATATGTGGGTCGGACACTTCGATGTTATCCGGCTAACAATGGGGACATGTGAAAGCGAATTGAAGCAGCATGGTTGGCCATCCCTCCCGGTACCATACAAGTTATTGACTGCATATCTCGTCGTGCCGCGATGCTAAGCGCTACTTGCGAGTGATACTCCTCCTATTGAGGCATCTTCTCCCAGTTATATTACTGCATACTATCTACTATAATTTTGATTCTCACTACGTAAATGAACTGAAACCGCTCCCTTTATGTATGTAGATAACGTATATTTTATCAGTGACGTCATCAGAACTTGCACTGACCATACCTAGTTTAATTCTATTACATTCATCAATCTTTCTATCTCGGTTTTAGTTAAAATTGCAACCTATGGCATTTATGCTGTATATTTTATCAGTGACGTCATCAGAACTTGCACTGACCATACCTAGTTTAATTCTATTACATTCATCAATCTTTCTATCTCGGTTTTAGTTAAAATTGCAACCTATGGCATTTATGCTGTATTTAATGCTGCTAATACAATAGTCAACATTTTATAAAAACTTTTATTATAATATATAAATTCGTTTTAGCAAACAAAACCCTGAAATTAATATAAGTGTTTGGAGTTATTATTCTAAAACGCCAGCGCGTCTGAACTGTACAACTGTATACAACCGAGACTTATTTGCATTAATTTATTATCTGTGGAAAATGTAATAAAGTGATATCAAAAATATGTGACGCATGCACTGCCAGCAAATACTATCACATGTATAATATAAGATTTTAAAAACGATCGCGCTTGCACTCCAATTTTTTCGATAAATATTTTCGCATAATACATTCAATGTAAGTTGTTCATCCTGGAAGAATCTGTAAACGTACTTTAAACAAAACCACTTGTTCTCTTCCTTTTTCCTATATCTAAAGATCTCATTCATTTATTTACACGTTCTGATTGATGGGGATTTAATGTCTTTGTGTTACTAATATCAAATATGAATGCATCATACTGTTACGGAATTGATTCTATTTTAAAATGGTGATAACGCGGAAATAAGCAACGCACAGAACTCGTGATTACAATTTATCTAAAATGACGATAAATAACAATTGGAAAATTGAGGAATATCAAACCTTTATTTTATAATAAAAATGATGTTTTTATTTTTAATTACGCAGATATTGTCTTCTTTATGCAAACCGATTTTAAAATGGGAAATACGTATTGTACATACATAAGTACACTTGGTTCGTCGAAATTCATTCAAAATCGCATTGTTGTATTTAGATAATGCGCAGTTAGTTCCAGTAGCGCGTGCGTATCAAGATTGTTAGTTGTTTATTGTGTTTTCCACCAAAGTCTTAAGTCAATAGACACCACTACAAGAAACAAATGTATACCCTTATTCTATATTTAAATTATTTTTTTTATAAACAGAAAAAGTCCAAAATTTCAATTAAAAAGCAATAGTGGCATTGTTTCGCACTAAGCAGTAAAATTCAATTGTATACTGCCTAAAAACACATTAGGCCTGTTTGTTTGAATTGCTAACTTTGGTAAGTTTTGCCAAAAAATAGCAAGTGAGCGAAACAAATTCAGTATATCAGTTTGAGCGGATAAAGTGAGCAAATAAATTGACAACATTGTATCATTTAAATTTTAAAATTGACCTTTTTCGTGGAACCTAGCTTTGATTATTCATCTACAAAGTGATCATTTTTATCAGTTTATCATAGCTCCAATCGTAAAAATTACCTGTTTTAATCAAATTTATTGTCTAGAGATATGTAAAGATGTTTATAATTTTGAAATTTCCCCACAATACAATAAAGAACAATCTGTCAAAAATTTGGATTCATTTATGATATAATAATATCTATAATATCTTTATTTTAATGTATAGTTATGTATAAAAAAAATTACATAATGATTTCCGGTTTACTCAATAGTACGAGGAGGTATTGAAAAATTCTTATCCTACTATAGAAGCAAACAAATCAACGAAATCTGCAGCATCTCTAGACCTTTCAAAATGAAATTTTTGTCTTGCTCTGCACACCATCAGGCTCCGCAGCTTCTATCACCTCTTTCCGCGGCTCCTCTCCATATTTTTTTCTCGTGGAGTGGCTAATAACGTCGAATAATAATTCCCAGTTGTTGTTACACCCTTATCAAAAAAATCTATCATGATTTCTCCATGGAAAACCCAAAAAACTTGAAGCAGGAACTTTTTCAGCAAATTTTCGACATCCCAGGTAGCACAGTGACGACACTTTTACGTCATAGGTCATTGGTTACGAATAACTTTAAAGTGACGTCTAAATGACGGAAGGATTGTTGCTTTGTTTCAGACCAGTCGTAGAATTATATCTTATAGACGTATCCATAATAACAATATTCAGCTTTAGATAGTCTAGTTACATAATTTTCAAACTCAAAATACAGTACAGATCGAACGTAATGCTTTCAGCCGTTTCTGTTCAACTTTCAGACGTTTGGGGATCTGGGAAGACTGGAATTATGTCTCATTTTATGACCTCCTTCAATATCGAATGAATAAAATAAATAATTTAACGGCATTTTTTTTAATATGGCCCTTTATAGAATATATTTATTAAACATTTACAATTAACAGGAAAATATACAAATATTGTTGTCACACACGAAGTTAAATAAATAATTTAAAATCAAGGAACATATTTATATCTACTTATAGCTAAACTGCGACGAATATATTTGAGCATTTTTTTCTTCCGTCAAGGATAACAACTGTGTAAATTTTCTCTGCGATACTCTCATTAAAACTCAATCATATACAGTATGTAAAAAAATTAATGTATCCAGTGTAATTTTAATTCTTCATTAAATGTTTTAATTTTGATCTAATTCTCCTAGATAACAAAAAAAGTCAGGTGAAAATTTCCGTTTGGATGAAACTGTACAAACGGAAAGAGTACCTTGTTGATTTCATACACAATTCTTGTTCTCTATAAACACTGCGACTTTTTTGTGATATATAAAAATGTGTTTATTAAAACTATAAGCTTAAATCAAGACAGGGACAACACGACAGAAATAGAAACTGAATACAATTACCAAAACACCAAAGATTATTAAAGAACAAAACGCTTTGAACTGCTTTGAACACTTGAAAGAGGAGAAGAAACTACCACAATATTACTGAAACGTGATATTTTGAGAAAAATAATGGGATCAACGAGAACAAAAGAAATGGAAAATTGGGACCACTCGTGAACTTCGAGATAAAGAAGAGATTATAAATTCTATATATGTATACTGAACCACAAAATAAATGTTTAGAGTATGCCATGAATTAATTCAGTTATGTAGGATCAACTTGACATTCATCAAGCTAACCTAACATTCAAGTCTACGGAAAAATTGAATTCCACGGCGAAGATGGTTGTTGAAATGTGCAATTAACAATGCTTTGTTGTAAAATAGTTTTTTTTGCAGCGCTTCTTGTTTTAAAATGAAAAAATACCGAAAAATAAACTTCGAAAACTAACCTCAAAAATCTAATATTTTCAACTTGTCAATTTGACATATGATTATATATGAATAACATTTCGGAGATTAATATCAATTTTCTAAGCTCAGACGTGACTTGTATGTCTATCTCACTCTAGTTCATGGCCTACCTAAGATAACAATTTTGTGGTTAGCTTGGTATAAAAGATCCTTAATAAAAAAATAAAAAAATTTAACTAATAGGAAATAAATCCAAAGAGGGCCATCGAAAACTAGATCAGGAAAGGAGATCCATATGAGCAAATATTGTATGAAAGGAATACCTATTAAAGGTGTCAGAAAACCGGGCAAATGGAGAGCTGACATAGATCAGCTGATATTTCGGTAACAGTTTAGGGATTTGATTTATTATTTTGTACTATCCAGATAGTACACAGGATATCCTTCACTGGATATGCGGTTTTTGTTCAAAACTGATCATGCTTCGCCTGATATTTGATATTATATGACATTGTGCACTAAGGATATGTACCGGGTGACCAACTAAAAATGGCGCTCAGCCATATCACGGAACGGTTTGCAGTACAACGTCGGGAAAAAATATCACTGCCTAAAGTGACCCTCCAGATACATCTGAAAATTATTTAGTGAAGTGTAGGATGACCGCTAGATGGCGTAACTGAACATCCACAAATATGAAAATCGGAATTTACTGAAAATTCCGCATATTTTGCACTGGACATTTCTTTTGTACTTTGTCGAATAAGGTGAGGGGGGCGGAGAGGAAACTTTGTGCTGAAGGAACGCTTGTAACTTCGGTTCTGTTGACCCGAATTTTGCAAACTTAGTGTCGTTGAAAACAGCACTCCTCCAATCTAATTCTTACATATTCGAATCAATCTAGTAAGCGACATGCATGCTAGAGGGCGCAGTCTAATTTTTTTCTGAAATTTTGTTTTTTATCAAAAATATTAAATGCAAACATACATGTTTGACTACAGATTAAAAATGTAGACCAAATTACCAACAAATCAGCGAAAATGGGTATCGCTATCTTTTATCTATCCGAAGATATCTTGAAAAACGTGTGAATAATGTTAAGAATTTCTTCTATAAATTTAAATTATTCTGCTTCTTCTGAACGAAATTTAGCAAATTTGGTCTTGTTAGAAAGGATTTTCTTGGCCTATGTTTAGTGATTCAATTTGTTTAATATTATTTTGTTCGTCACCGCTAACGCTAAGGACTGACATATAACCAATGTTGATGAAACATAACAGTATATAAATAGTGCATAATTTATTCGTACATATGCATTTTGTAACCGATTACCCGAATAAACTTGATATAAATTTCCTATATATTTTTCAACCGTGGTGGAATAACCACAACTATCTGCGATTTAATGCGCACGGCTGAGATAGTGGGGAAGCCCGATGTAAATAATGCCGATTTAAAGCTGATCGCAGTTGACGAACGGAATCAGTAAGTGTTTGGCCGTATAGTAAGTACATGTGATTATGGAGTGAGTTTACGAGCGAAAAATTCGCACTCGTTGTCAACATTTAAATCTCAAAGAAGTTACCGTTTAGCTGCTGGCTCAATCTCAGAGTAGGTTAGTCAGCACCTAACAGAGTAGTGTTAGCGTTCAATTCAAACAATTAAACCCCGTTTCCCTTAACAATAAACTCTATTAATTCACGCGCGCCAACAAGCAGTCGCTTTTTGTCGTTTCGAACAACATCGTTTATCGCGAAAGAACATAATTTCTTCCTGTATTAACAATTATTAGCATGTCTGCGATCAGCGCTAATCTGTACAATTGCGGTAGCGGTACCGAAAATACCACATTCTCATGCCTTTATCAAGAGATCGTCTTCGACCTATTGCCGGCATGGATAATGGGAACAGATGGTTTACCATGGGTAGGAGTCATGATTGGTTCGATACTAGTTGGACTCAGTGGTATACTACCATTAGTGGTAATCCCGCTGGGAGAAACTGATGATTTGAAACAAGGAGGTTAGAAACTGTGTGCATGTTTTTGTTTTATTTCATTTGTTTTAACATGGCGGATATTAAATAAATTTTGTAAATTCTTTGTTGCCATTTAAAGCTATCATGTGATTTTGATACTGCACGTGTGTTTGTGTACTCTAATTTTTTTTTTCTATTAACTATGCTGACAAGAAATTAGATCGAACATTGAAACAAAACAAAGCAATACTATATTCTATAAATAACATGAGTCAAAAAAATATATTAGAACAGATATTTTTAATAAAATAAAACTCTATTAATATGTAGATAAAATGTTCAAAACAAGTTCGAATATCAGTTGTAAATAGAGGTTAGGAATGTTATTATTTGTTTACTACACGATTATATCACGCCACTTGGAACTGCACCACTACTTCCTTGAATTTACAACGCAATTCTTTAATATGTTAATGTTAAAAATTTGCATGCTCGTTGTGTTACTATCGTTAATTATCTAAAAAACAGCTGAAACGCATTAAAAAGATGCTCCTCAACCGTACTTTTGAACCTTGCATCTCGATTTTATGTTGGTTAGGTTATGTTCTGTGTTATTGTTTTGTTCAAGGAAATTGTGAAACAAAATATTAACTTGTATAGGTATATTGTTTCGTTTGTGCAGGTAATTTTAGTTAACGTCAAAAACAATAGTGACAAAAATATGAATTATTGTCTTGTGACAAATTTTTCAAGAAAATGTGTGTTTAAAACAATAAATCTCATGATTGAAAGTAGAGCATCTCACTTCAGATGCTCTCCATAATGTCATATCATAAAATAGATCTAGAACTGCTTGTGTAAGTCTGGGAAGTCTTCCTATCAATTTTTACAGCTTTTCTATTGGGTTGATATCAGAACTTTGAGGTGGCCAAATCATAACTTTTAATGTGTTTTTTGTCACTTGTTCAGTTAAATAGTTCTCACCACAACAATAGATACTGTGTGTCTGGGGTCATTGTTGTGCATGAATTAGAAGTTGTTGCCTATTAGTCTAAAGCCGATTACAGACGACTTGTCGTAGGACTTTGAAAACGTAAAGACAAGTCAATTGCAGTTTCTCCTCTATACGTAGACAGCGGAACCAACTGCGATGTTACAATAGATTGTACAACAGCCGATCATTTCGTCTGTAGGCTTTAAACCGTCGCACTAACTACGGTTGTACAATCGATCGTATCGTCTGTAGACCCCTTAAGGGTACGTTCAGGGTACAGCGACAAGACTAGAGTACCGACGGAAACAAGAACCTACAGCCTTAGGATACATTCATACAGTCGTATCATTTTCAACGTTTGACCACCTCTCAAAATTTGTGAAAAATGTGATAGTTTGAAACTGTTATACGCAACTTTAAGATCGGATAAAATTTAGCCGGAGGGTGATCAAACGATAATTTTCAATTCTATGTGGTTTAAGGTCACCATACAATAAGTTCTACTATTTTCAGCATTTGACCACCTCTCAAAATTTGTGAAAAATGCGACAAACTTTGAAACTTTTATATGCAACTTTAAGATCGGATAAAATTTAACCGGAGGGTGATCAAACGATAGTTTTCAATTCTATGTGGTTTAGGGTCACCATACAATAAGTTCTACTATTTTCAGCATTTGACCACCTCTCAAAATTTGTGAAAAATGCGATAAACTTTGAAACTTTTATACGCAACTTTAAGTTCGGATAAAATTTAACCGGAGGGTGATCAAACGATAATTTTCATGTTTATGAGGTTTAGAGACACCGTACAATAAGTTCTATTATTTTCAGCGTTTGACCACCTGTCAAAGTTCGTTTTAGGTTTCATCCTAAATCAACTCGGTGATTCTGGGACCCTACGGTTTTACTGTAGCTGCTGCGGATACTTGATCGCCGGAGGGGCGAAAGAGTTGGCGCGGTTGGTATTTTGAGGTAGGGCTTTTGCCCGGCCGTCCCCGTAGTTCAGGCTTAATTCACGGGCGGGCTGGTTGTACCTCACGGCCAGATTCCGTTTCCCACGCTTGGCCGATAGTAGCCATCCGCAAGGAGGCCTAGGCCCCGTGGGGTTAGATGTGAGGTAGGAGTTCGCTAAAGCGTCTCCAACGGTGACCCGTCCAACGTTGACAAGAAAACTTGTCTAACATGGGTAGCACGGGGGAGAGGAGCCCACCGGTTCGCCGGGCCTCTCCATGAGGTGTCGGTCTCGTGCGGGCAACTGGTTTCGTGCCTCTTTGTCCTGAGGAGTGTGTGCACCTTCCCTGACGCCGCATACCTAACGGTCGGTCGGCAGCTGGGTGCCCCTCTGGGGTCCAGCAACCACTTACGTGTCAAAGTTCGTGAAAAATGCGACAAACTTTGGAACTTTTATATGTAACTTTAAGATCGGATAAAATTTAACCGGAGGGTGGTCAAACGATAATTTTCAATTTTCTGCGGTTTAGAGACACCATACAATAAGTCCTATTATTTTCAACGTTTGACCACCTCTCAAAAATTGTGAAAAATGCGATGCAAGAGGTTGTGACTTTTTCTGGGTTTAATATCATTTCATTGGAGATATCCACTTGTTTTTTTCATTTTTTTCGACTGTTAAGTTTTCAAAAAAATTACTTGGTAGTCAATCATGGTGAAACGTTGGTCAATCTTATCCTGCAACAAAATTTTAGTGTTTGTAGTAAAAAAAAATTCGAAAGAAAATTTTTTTTAATTTAGAAAATGTAAAAGGTGGTCAAGCGATGGTCAATCGTATCCGATGAACAAAATGTCTATATTGGCTAATTTTAGCATTTTCGCCAATAGACTCCAAAATATTGGGGTAGCGGCTGTAGCCTAAACAAAATGTGGTCAATAGAAATCGGTGATGGTCAATAGTGGTCAATAAATGATCAATCCTTTCCAGCATTTTTGTCGATTTTTGACCACTTTGTGGTGTCAACTTCGCGGACCTACAGAAAACACAAAAATTGCTAAACAATATGGCGTCACAAGTCGGGTTTCTCAGTGGACTGAAGCCAAAAGTCAATTGGAAGTTTCAAAAAATAAATTTTTGGAAACAGGACATGAGCTCAAGTTACAGTTTATGCACGAGAGAAAAGCATGAACTGGAACTTGAGCTTATGAAGAAGAAAAAACAGCACATGAAATTTGGTGGTTCAAGTTAAACCAGAGTTGAACTTCCGCGCAGGACTAAACTCGCATTGTACAACTCAAGTAAAACTTGAACTTAGGTTTTTTTTTTTTCAGTTTAAGCTGAACTCGGGCTTAAACTCGCAGTGTACAATCGGCCCTTAGGGTACGTTCATAGTGAGGCGACGAGACTAGAGTAGCGACTTAAACAAGATGTTGGAATCTCCTATCTAGCACAATGAACGCTAAGCTTTGACTGTAGGTTGAGGAGAAACAACCCTAGACAATTGCTGCACCTCCTCAATGTTTCACCGTTGGTATACAAACGGGTAACATTTTCTTGAGCGCGTACTATACGCTATCGAGTTTTGTCCAAACACCTCGAATTTCGACTCAGCGTTCGAAAATACATTTTCCAAATTACGATAAGCTTGTGTCCAGTGTAAGAGTTTTTGACGATTTCTTCCTTTCTCGATGTTTTCTTCATTGCGAGTGGTTTTTTTGCATCGTTGCTCGGTAATTGTCTGCAAGGTCCTCACGACCGTCATGGAATCGGCCAAACCAGCGAAAAAACTGTGCGCGGGACATTTATTGGTCCATGTACAAATTTTTTTCGTAATTTAAAACAGAATTTAATATTCGCTCTTTGTTGATATTTATTACATAAAATATCAAACCAGAATGAAATATAATCAATCGAATTCGCTCAAATGTTGACGTTAAGGATGTCGCTGCGCTAAGAACTTTGATGGAAGCAGTCTCGTCGAATCTGGGATAGACTGTGTAAATAATAAACTTTTTTCAATTCAAACTATAGCAGCCATGTATAATAAAAAATGTAATAATTATGATAAACAATAACAGTGCAAAAAAGTTTCATTATCTATTCTTATAATTGCAAATTCTCATGACTGTCATCATTATTATCTAAAAGAATACACAGAATGCGAAATGGGGATTTTTGATTAATACTTATTTGTACAAGGTATAAAGTTGCTCTCTAGATATAAAAACTAATATAACTGGTAATGTTGCGGTATTTTTTTTTGCTACACTAACCAATTTGTATAAACACAGACCAACGTATAAACAAGTTTTACAGAACACAAAAATGCTGAGTAATATATATAGTCGTAAAATAGGAGAATAAGATTAGTAAACAAATCAAGGTAACCATTATATTTATCAAAGATAAGTAATCACTAATACATACATATATTGCATTGCAGCTAACTATACAACCTAATCTTCTTTCGATTGTCATATTTTCATTGTATTTAATGGGGTATGATGTCATTCGATTGCGAAATAACTGTAATACTACTAATAGAATTATAATAGAACTATATATTCCTAGCAGTTTCAATGAAAGTTAATAAATCCGCTTCGTCGGGTTTCTATTTAAATTTAGCAATTGCGTCTACTACGGCGACAGTACTACCAGGCAAAGCACAGTTTAATACCGATTATGAAACCACCAAAAATTACAAATTTTTCCATTTAAATGCGGTCAACTGTTGCAGAAAGGCTATAAATTACTTAACGATGCCAATATGACCGAAACGGGCTGTGAAATTGTTCTCTACGCTGATTTTCGCGCTCGGCTTGCTACGGCAATTCAGAACGAATTTATGATATGGAAAAGTAGTAAATTTAATATCGAAAAAACAACAAGAAGAAAAAAACAATGAGAGCGTAAAATAAATTTCGCGTTAGAGCGAAGAATTTAGTAAGTTAATCAGTTGTACTAGATTTAAATGTGTTGATTGATAATCAAGAGGTTATCCAACGAGTTAACCTTGCAGTTCTAGTAAGAAAATACTGATTACTCGAGTATCGTATGAAACTATATACAGTACAAATCGTAGACTTAACTATTTAATGTATTTTTTGTAATTTCATGTAAATATAATAAATTAAAAGACAAGAACCTTTTTATTCTTTTACGTTGACAACGAAAAATTATGTAAATTATAAGACGGCTAAAACTTTTTGCCAAAACTGTATGTATAATTTTAGTAGGGAACAGGATATATGTTGCAAAATCAAAATGTGATGATACCATCATGAATTATAGGCAATACATCATCTATTAATCCGTGTTATGTCGTTTCACAAAATTATTCGATTAAAATTTTTCACAATTTCAAACGAAAAAATAAGCGGCGCCATTTTTACGTCACTAGTCGTCATAATCATGGGAATATTTTATTATTAACAGTTGCGGACTCTAGCTAATGAATGGCTATAAATGTTTAAAGTAAATATTTAGTTCGGCAACCCTGAAGAATGTTTAGGTTAAAATTACTTAGGCGGATCAATATTATTAATGATCTTCATCACTCGACCACATTCAACACTCTGAACGTCTATTTTGATCACACTTGGCATTTAGAAACTACATCGTATTAGACATTTTTAGACGTCTATGACATCTAAATGTCAAACTCGCCTGGATTTGACGTTTTAAGTATATGCCTTGACCACATTTAACACATAGACGTCAAAATCAATCGTATTCACTACTGTGGACGTCGTGTTTCGAACGTCTTTCTTTTCATTTCACATTTATAGGAGCAAAACTGAATCATTTTTGAACAAGCTCGCCTATATCTGACATGATAACTGTTAACCTCGATCGTATTGGACACTTTTAACGTTTATATCGGCCAATTTTAACATTTAAATGTCGAAACTCTATCGGATTGAACGTCTAGCTCAGTCATACATGACATTTAAACATCAAAGTCGGACATTTATTGAAATTGGACATTTTTAACGTTTATATCTGTTTAAACTCTGCTGGATTTGACGTTCTAAACGTCTACATCGACTAAATTTGGCGTTTAAATGTCAAAACTCAACCGTATTTGTCATCCTATCAAATTTTTGACACATTTGAATTTTAAAATCAGACATGTCAAGAAGTTTTAATAGTATATTCTTCAACGAGCGTATAATGACGGCTATTATTAACGAGGATGGGAATTAATCACTCGAGTTAATAATAATGAAGAAAACATCGAGAAAGTCGAAGAAATTCCATCGAAACAATCGCAAGATTTGGGCAAATTGATGCGTGATTCGTGCCACACACTCTGACTCTAGACGACCGAAAAAATTGGAGAGTTCAGCATTGCAAAGACATGTTAAAAATGTCCCAAAGGAATCGTCAATACAAGCCAAAACCAAAACGTCGTGGAAATCACCAGAAGAGCCAAGAGAGAGAGAGAAAATCGCTTTCATGAGAGCAAAATTTTTTCGATTCAAAGGCAACTTTTCGCAGATTATTATCTGGGAGTCCTACAAAGATTATGGGTCAGAATTCGACGAGTTCGACCGGGATATCGAGAGCCAGGCAGTTGGTTTTTGTTGCATGAAAACGCAGCATTGCACAAAGCCGTCATGGTACGTGAATTTTTGACCAAAAAAGGCATCATTTTTATCGATCGTTCACCTTATTCACTTGATTTGGTTCCGTGTCACTTCTGCCTATTTCCCCAACTGAAATTGATGATGAAAGGGAATCGTTTCGATACCATTTCGGTCATCCAAAAGACTTCGATCGTCCATACTGAAGATCATTCCAACCGATGAGTATAAAAAATGTTTTGAAAAATTTATTGAACGTTTCTTGCGATGTATTGAGTCAAAAGGAGACTATTTTGAATAAACAAGAATAAAAAATCAAAATAATATGGTGGGCATATGCAATTTTCGCTTCTGTTATATTTATCGTTAAAATAATTTAGTCAATAATTTACTACTAATCTGTATTACTACAAATATCATTAACTGAGTCAACCTCAATACAATGGATGAAACGAAATAAAATTATGTCATTATGTTTCATCACATTTTATACATATATGCATCTACATCTGTATGTTTTGAATGGAATAATCACCAGATAAAACGAAACAATTTATTAAACAGCAATAACATATTATATACTTTGTTTTAGTTTTATATTATCAAAAGTATTTTGCATTTGTTCTACTTCATTGTACTCCTATCAAGTCTGCGTGAACTATAATGAATTATAATTATATTTACTAAAATAAAAATACAAAATAGTTTAATTGTCATGCCGTTTACAAAGCGTGTATTACCATTTCTTGTAAGGAGTATACCAGTTTGGTTTTTCCCTAAAAGTAATTTGAAACTAATTGTAAAATAATGATAATTTGTAATGAAAAACAAATATCGAACATGAATAATATTCAACCCATCCGGCTCCTCTTTAATTCTTATTAATCAGCGCAATTTTCATCCTTGATAAGAAATACTGTTACGATGACGCATTCCCTGTGACTATACACTATTGCTGGCAATAGTATGAACTATGAACACGTGCTAAATTAAATAAAACATTAATACAGCGATATCCAAATGAATTAACACAAATGTATTAGCTTTCGTGGAATCAACACCATCTATAATTATCAAAAATAACCTTATCTTATAACTGAAAACGATGTACGCATTACATGTGGTTACAACGATGGTGCATTGTTGTGCAACAAAAACCAACTGCCTGGCTCTCGATATTCCGGCCAAATTCGTCGAATTCTGGCCCACCTTCGTTGTAGAACTTCCAGATTATATTCTGCCTTCATAGTCTGGCCTTCTGGGACGAAGGCCAAATTCACTCTGAACAATTCCATTTAAATCGAAGAAAATGGTCAGCATTATCTTGATCTTGCTTCTCTTCTCTTCTAAAAGCGTAATTGTTTCTCTTTTGGCTCTTTTGGTGACTTCTGATGTTTTATTTTTGGCTCGTATTGAAAACACTACGTTTCATCACCGGTTACAATGGCTGACATGCTTGCCGGATTCTTTTGGGACACTTTTAACATGTCTTTGTTTGTTTGCCCAAATCTTTGGTCAAAATTCGACAGACTTCGCGAGTTTCTTCTTCAGCAGAGACACACAGCGGTCGCTTCCAAAAATTTCTTCTGGGAAAAAATATTGAAAACATAACACAGAGCACTTAACACAGAGAATTTAATTTCAAGTTCGTGCATTTCATTTAAGGTCAACAAAATTGTTTACCTCTGAAAAAGTAAATACTGATAATATTGTTTCTCAGAAATGTCTGAATACAAACAGATATATGGAAAATGTTTTAGTTGTCGCTTGCTTTTATGCAGGAACATTATTATTAGTTTTATAAGATAAAATAACATATTATCTCTCATAAAATATTGGCCTTAACTGGTCCATATTTGTTTGATTTTTTTGAAAGTTTCACAACACTTAATAACCTTTGTACGTAAGTTGTTGAAAAAAATACGAATAAAATTTTATATCGAAGAAATATAATTGAAAACGTAAACAATACGATCTCCGTAATCGATACTTAATCAAATTAAAACTACAATTAATTTCAGATGGGTATCGTTTGTTTAATCCTCAACGTGATACAGATAATCCATTGACTAGGAGATTTTAGACAAACAACTAATGATTATCTCATACACGTATATGATTGTGTGGTGATTTCAAGTGTATATTGAGTAGTCCACTACTTGAGAGTATTTTTGAATTGTAAAATTTTGAGTGGTCTACATCAATTGAATGTATAATATCAAGATCAAAACAAATAAGTGTTTAGGTGCAATAATCTAAAATGCAATTAATGACGTTCTGATTTGAAATTTAAAATCTGTGCAGATATTATCCGATATTTATACGAAACGTTTAAAGATAAAAGATTGAGAGTTAAATATTTCTACAAAAAAAAATGTTGAAACAATTTATTGTTTAAACGAAGATGCATTTCGAACCGATGTTGATCTTGGTGGTTACATAACTGATCCACCAGGGCCGATCCAACGTTTTGTTTTCTAGTTATTCAAATAAGTTCTTATATTTCTAATTCTGACCATGCTTTTTTGTTGTTTGCTTGATTTGTTCATGATTTCGGAGGACAGGAAATTTTGCAAAAAAAAAAAAACGTATATTCTGAACATAGAACATTCTGTTGGCATTTATTTGTCCACGAAAGTATAACATTCTCTATTCTAACTATTAATGAACAAAGAAAAATGTTATTGGAATGAATGTATTCATTAAAGTAAAATTTTGACCAAACGGTTTTGATAAGATCGTGAATCCATCGACGATGTCCAATCGTATATCTCTTCTCTGCGATTGTAACTGTTTTGAATGTGATCGCTCAATCGGATGGAGCTCCGCCTGAGCTGTTATTTGCAGATTATAATCAAGTGGAAGAAGAGATCTATTCCCATATTGAAGTCTATAGAAATCACCTTCGTAAACTATTATTTTGCAGATAAAGTGAGTACTATTTGGATGGGTTGAAGAGAATTAGCTTATGTAGAGGCATACTCCAATTAGTTCAGTTCAAACGTGCAAAAATGCACTTAGTATTCTACATAAATAAATGAAATATCTTAGAATAAAAAAAAACACCGTGATGAAATCATTTTAAACGATAAATAAGATCATGGTTTGTAAGAACTAGATACCTACACTATCCGTTCTATTTTCTAATTATATCATTTTAAATGTAGGGATTTGGAATTTTCCAAAACCTTAATTTTTGCAATCTTCCAAGAAATGAGTAGCGTCAACATCACGCAGTTTAGCATCTTCTAAGACGTGATGTTTAACACATTCTTTTTTTACCACGAAAGTATAACTTTAAAGGTTATCAACAGTCCTTTGTAATATATTGCATACTTATATGTATGTAACGTATATGATATATTAACTTGAGTAGAACAATGGATATTGTTTATTATTCCAATTACGTGTGTACGTATATCAGATCAATGCTACAGCGAAAATTCTTAGTAATACCAAGTAATACGAATAAATATTAGTGTTAATTAGAGCGTCTATGTCATCATTATAAATTATCTCGATTTTCCATCCGTCGAGTATCAGTTAATTTCATTTAATTATTTAAGTGCAAATTATACAGGTTTTATATAAAATTTTCTTTCGATGTAATAGTACTAAACAAACAACATGTGCACTGATAAGTGACCATCATGTTACATGATTTCTTTTTAATGCATTAAAGGTCAAATCAATATTAGATCAAGCTGCAACAAAGAAAGATCAAAGTTCTAAATTGATTACTAATATTTTAAAACTGATTTATAACTTTTCCTAAATTTTAATTATCATCGTGGATTAATTCATCAGATTTAAAACTGATACAATAGCATTTCCCCTATTCATAAAATATTTATTACTTAATTCTACGTGTACCTATTTCAATATCTCTCTTTGTTCTCCCTGATAAAAATAACCAACCGATATTTGGATCACAGGCATTATTTTGTACTCACAAGTAGGAAATTCTCGACACCGCAGCGGTTTGCCAAATGCATCATTCATGACGAGTGTTTATTTGTTGTTAAAATTCTATGAAAATATTTGCTATTTTTAACTTTCTAATTTTACTCAGATATTTTTCTTGATAAATGAAATTTGCTAATTATTATTTTGGAAATATTTTGATATTTCCTATTGAATACATATTTCCTGTCAAAGCTGATGAATTTACCGTATGGTTGGTAACACTTTTACAGTATTATGTAGATTATGTATCTGTGTAGTGCTACCAACAATATACATTCTAAAATGTCACCATTTATAACAACAATTCCTGCTGCAGATGTGAAATTTTGATCAAATCTGTATCCCTGTAGCTGATTTAGATCGGACTTTTTTATATATTTGTTATAATTATAAAAATTGTATGTCAAAAAAAATAGGGAGGTGGCTGTCAAATAATTAGACATAGTTATCATATAGTGTCTTAAACTTTCGATCAAAAAATTACCCAAAACTAATTAAGCATTTTGGTGCAGCCAATCTTATTGTTCAGTTGAAATTGCTGGCATGGCAGATCATTAGTTAAAGATTAAAAGTTAATAATCTTAAAAGTAAAGTATGTAAACATGGCAGTTGGGTAGCTTCCGCAATTTTTTTTTTATAGAAAATATCAGTTTGCAATGCAATTTCAAATGCAGCGATGCAAATGTTGATCAAGTCAGATTATTAAATGAGGGCGGAAATGACGTCAGACGTTTTATTTGCGGCTCTAGAACCGCAAAAAAATTCTTTCTTCCCGATATTTAGATAGTAATGAGTTATTTTCAAACATGATAGGTGAGAAAAGAAATTGTAAATCATTAATTAATTATCACAAAAATACAAACATCAAACATCATTATAATAAACGTGATTTCTAATGCATTATTATTGTTGATATATCGGGAGAGCGAGATTGTTTGAACGCATTTGGCAGCTCTGGTTCATGAATATCCCTAACCTGCCACCAAATATCCAACCTAGCCTATGAAATTCGCAACAACTATGAAGTTAGCTTATTTAAGTCAGTTATGCCAAATGCGTTCAAACAATCTGGCTCTCCCTGTATAATCATTAAAGCGGGTAAGTCATTCTGAATTCAAAATAAATAAATAGTATGCAATAGTATGGCTTTAATTAATATGTAGTAGGGTGGAGGTTTGTTTTTGATTTAAGAAAATAATTGATTGTTAACACAACAAAAAATTAATGTCGCAATGAAGATTGAATGAAAGAAATACAAACCTAGAAAAACAAATTTGCAGTTGGCAACATTAAGTAGTTGGTAGTGGTAGTAAATAGTTAGCTGAATAGCATGAATAGTAAACAAACAATATACCCAGTTTAATGCCAAAGAATTAAACACAATAACTGTACATTATTTTGAATTCTCAACCAAAAAATTATGCCACAATAGGGATTTTTTTGCAAGCAACCTCATTCACCTCATTAAAGGCTAAAATAGAGGAATGAAGCTTGAAAATATCAGCTTCAATCGTTAACGGACATCCGATTATGTAGTTAAATTTAAGCTTCAACTCATTTGTTGATGTCTCTGTCTTAATATAACTAAGCAAAAATTTCAATGGAAGAAACTATATCCACGGTTTTGTTTGATTCCGTATTCCAAACAATTTTATAAAAATATGTGTACATGTTTGGAAACTTCGTACATTAGGCACTATTGTTGTGGTATTTATACTTGTGCAATGATGCCAACAATATACACAAAAATTAGCTAAGTAATCATTGCAGACACATCTCGATAAATCAATATCTACATATAGATATGTATATACAATGCGAACATTCTCAAGTGAAGTGTAGTAGTAGCATAAAAATCCCTGGTTCGCTTGATTTTTACATTCTATAGTTAGCTACAATGAACAAGTATGTGCTTTCTGTCATTTAGTTGTTTTCGTTTGCTGTCATTTTGTTGTTACCTATATCGTCTAGGGTAAAACACCCAATAATTGGCATATATCCAGTAATTGGCAGTTGCAGTGTCATTGGTAATTTATAAAGAATTGTTCGCCACTTTGCTTTTAATACAACAAAAATTCAGTAGATGGCATAACTATACTTAATTATATGTAACCTGTTTCGACGGTTGAACACAATACTGTGGCAAAGCATGCGTGTAAAAATCGGCTACCAGTACGAGGTAAGAAACTTAAAATTTTTATAAGAGCAACCCTTATTTATATGATGCAGAAAATGCCTGAAACTAAATAGTGACCTCCTACTTTTTTATTACACGTATAGAACATATTCTAAAATACCCTTTTCTAACCGTCATTACATTCTAACCTGAAATCACAATAAATATTTCCGGGTGCCGATTATTAGTGCCCAAAATAAGAGAAATCGTAGTTATTGGCACTAATGCCAATAAATAGTGAATATGTAAATAGCTGGAATCTAGTTGTTGGCACTTACCAGGCATCATGTAATTTGTAATTTTTAAAATGTTCTAAAGTTTCTTTGATTATTGCATAATGAATACAATAATTCTCCGATAAACACGTAGTCTTTCCTTTTTAGTAAAAACATGCCCAAAGTAAAAAAGGATTACAAATACACTAAAACTTACAATGAGGAAGAACTCGCCAAAGCTATTGAAGCAATTAATAATGGCATGCCTAAGAAACAGGCTGCTGAAAAATTTAAAATTCCACGACAAACATTACAGTATCGCTTAAGCGAAAAATTTAAAAAACCTACACACGGACCTGCTACTTACCTGACCCAACAAGAAGAAAACCTTTTAGAACAGTGGATTTTAGAAAGTCACAGAAAAGGCTTTCCTCGCCGTCGAGACGACATTCAAGCTTCGGTCAAATCGTTTTTAGAGGCAAATCCAAGGATACATCCCTTCAAAAACAATGTACCTGGAAAACACTGGTATACATCCTTCCTGAAGAGACATCCTAATTTGGCCTTACGTGTTCCAGAAGCAGTTACTAATGCAAGTAGTTCTGTTTCTGAAGCTGATATAAAAATGGTTCAACAATATAGAAAGTTATTTGCGTGACAAAAATTACTTTGATATTCTAAGTGATCCGAATAGGGTCTTTAACGGAGATGAAACATGCTTTCTTTTGTGCCCTAAAGAAAGTAAAGTTTTGGCACCAAAGGGAACTAGAAATGTTTACGAAGTAGACCAAGGCACAGCCAAAACTAGTTTAACGGTAATGTTTACCTTTTCGGCTTCAGGTTCTATTACACCGCCAATGGTCGTATTTCCATATAAAAGACTCCCAGCTGTCATCGCTAACAGCGTGCCGGATGAATGGGGAATAGGTACCAGCGATAATGGCTGGATGAAATGTGAAGTATTTTATGAATATATTTCAAACATTTTCAATAAATATATAACAAAAATGAATGTACAGAAGCCAGTAATTCTCTTTGTAGATGGGCACAGAACACATATGACTTACGAATTAAGTAAGTTGTGTACAAGTTTGGATATAATACTCATTGCTTTATATCCTAACGCCACTCGAATACTACAACCGGCTGACGTTTCTTGTTTCAAACCTTTAAAAAACAGTTGGAAAAGAGCTGTGTTGGAGTGGCGCCGAAATAATCCCACCATAGAATTGACGAAACAATATTTTGCTCCTATTTTACAAAAAGCTATTAAATCTTTAAGTTGCTCGACCATTACTAATGGATTTAAAGCTTGCGGCCTATATCCTTGGAATAGTGGTGCCCTCGATTATTCCAAGTGTCTTGGCCACAACCACAACAAACAAATCATCGACATTCCTCAAGATTCCAAAACGTTGCAGTATGACGAGTTTTGCGAAATAATAGGTCCGCAAAAACTTGCAGAATTACGCAGTTTTAATGAAAATGACGTTGACGAAAACTTCCAGTTGTTAGTGAAGATATTCACCAAATTGGAGCCAACACAGATTAATGTTGAACAAGTTATATTAAAAGAAACTGATCCCATACTGATCGTTGATGAAATGGAATTCACTAATATTCCTATTATTTTTGATAATGCTCCTCCAGAAGCCTCTTGCAACGAAAATGACATAACTCCTGAGAATGAAATTTTACTCGATATGAGTAACTGTATTCCTGACGAGCGCAATCACAATGGGTCATTAGAGGATTACTTGATATGGCCTAAAACTCCTGAACGGAAAGGTAAACGTCAAACTGAAAGATTACCTTTCGTTATCACCTCAAGTACTTGGAAAAAATACATGAAGACAAAGAAAAAAAGTTGCTGAAGAAAAAAGAAAGAAAGAAGAAAAACAAGAAATAAAAAGGAGACAACAAGAGAAAAAAAATTTATCGAAACCAAAGCATGTTCGTAATATTGTATGCAGAGAAAAAAACGCAACTAATACTGACGACAGATCAAGAATGGTTAATGCTAATACTGTTTCAGCAACTTTGTCTACACCTTTTTCCAATGACCTAACCGAGAACAAAATTGAATCAGAAAGTATATCACTATCTCTTCCACCACTATCACTTCCAACAAAGAATAAGATAATTAATAAAGGACTATGTTTCATGTGTACGCACAGTTTTTCTGTTTCAAGTTTTGGAATACAATGTCAAAACTGTCGTCGAACGTATCACTATAAGTGCCTTCAACAGACAAATTCTTTAAAAGATTACTTTTTGTGTAAAGTCTGTGATGTGTCAACAACATAACTTTAAAATAATTTTTAATTTATGTTTATATGCAGGTATAAATAACTATAGTTGAATATAATTAACTTTGTTTTTTTATGTTAAGCAGTTGTTTTTAATTGTATAAATAAATTTTTGTCGCTATAAATGTGTTAATAGTTGAAATGTAATTTATACTATAAATACAACACAAAAACTAGTTCTGAACGTTAATGATTTGGTCGAAAAATATAATAATAAATATCGAAACAAATGCCAATGATTGGGCTAAATGTAATGCCAAAGACTAGAGTTAGGTGCCAATAATTGGTATGAATATAATGCCAATAACTAGAGTCATGTGCCAATTATTGGAAAAATTACAATATCAAACAAAGTAATTTTTATAGAAAGTATCCCAATTGTGTTAAAATAAAATTTTGATAACTTTAAATTCTGTAATATGTGAGGAATACAGACAAATTATTGGCATCCGCCCAATGTTATAAAATACATTCTGAGTAAAATATTACTTGAAAAGTTTCCTTAAGGTGCCAATAATTGGGGGTTTTACCCTATATTTGTAGATTACTGACGTAGTATACATTTATACATAACCTTTATAGAATCTGTCAAAACAATTTATATGCAAGTTAGTTCACGCTATGATTGCTGCCAATTACTCAGTGTTCCCAACTGAAAATTTTAAATTATTCACCCTTCACTTGACTTTATTCACCCTGTATGAATACAACATTATTTCTTAGATCAATTATTATTTCAGTCGTATATGCAGAAGTTATATGAAAGTAAATATTAATGTTACATGTTATTTGAGTTAGATCGTATATAGGGGTGACTGTCACGCAAAAACAAACTGCATAGGTATTGATTTAAAATGTATAAGAATATTAAGCTTATTTATTGTCATATGCTAGTAAGTAATAGTTCTTTATTTCGGTTTAAACTTATATGCTGTTTCTTGCGTGTAGGGCACCATAATTTTTAGCTCAGGGTTCATGTAAGGCGTGAGAAGAAACCTATATTTAATTTTAACATATAATTTACTAAAGGCTTCATACTTATTCCATTGTGTTTCAAATAAAACTATACCTTAAAAAAATTGGCAACTTTTAAAGTAGTGCTTTTTTTAATTTTAATTAGTGGTAATAATCACTTAATGCCAAATCTGCACTGCAAGCTTGAATGCTTCATCTCTATAAAGCCACTGTTTTTGATTATTTCTTGAACAAAGCGAGCTTTGTAAAATCTGCAATTTTCTTGTGCAGCATAATCTTCTGAAGGCGATTTTGAGATATGTATTTGTTGCTGTTCGGGTTGTTTCTTCACATAGTCTAGTCTATCTTATGTTTTCAATTAACAAGATTCCTTCTGCATTCCAAAACATCATCCTCGTTAATTTTTCTAGTGAATTTTATGTCTATCTTCTTTGGTTGTGGACCTACTGGATACATTCATGCTTCATCGGTAGATCCCAGTGATACACCTGCGTTCCATCACCTGTAGTAATTTTTGAAAAAAAATATTGAGGATAAAATTTTTAGGCATCGTACTGACACATTACTCATACCTAAATCATTTCAGTTAGAGTTTGTTAAAGTTACATCAAATTTTTTCGTTTTCTTGTACTGTCCTGTACATGCTCACATAAATAAGCTTAAGAGTGAATTTCTGATTTCAGAGTTGAATTTCTCACACATGTCGTTGTTAAAAAACCACCACAAGCATTGTTATTGCCTTTAAATAACTTTAAAATAAACAAAACTACTTCAAGTGTTTCAAATGTTAAAAAATGGTGTAAAAGACAGATAAATAAATCATTACAGCAAAATTTTTCATCGTTTTTAGTTTTTCAATAAAAAATTTTGGATTCAAAATACCAAATTATTAAATTAACCAAAGTGCTGTTGTTTATAGAAATATCATATCAATTACAATTTTCGTAACGATGTAGTTACGATCTCGAACTCTTACTATTCATGGTAAAATCGATTGCTGTAATAGTTTCAAAATTACAGTTCGATAATGGTTGACTTAGAGGAATAATATTACCGTTTGTTGTATTTTACCATATGTTTAGAAATGATCAATCATTTTTTTTTATCACTACAAAAAGATATTTTAATCCAACAACGATTTTTCAGCAAATTTAAAGAATTTCAGGTTCATTTTCGGAGCATGGTTGGTCAAAATGCCATCTTTTTTATGTTCACCAATTCTATCTTTAAGTTGTTGTAAAGTTTGACCTGTGTCACATTTTTCGTTGAGAACATTATAGTAACCTCATAAATGGTACCTGATGTATTACTTTGAAGCCCAAAAAGGTGTTCCCTTTTCTATAACCGAAAGCAGAGAATTATATTATACTTCATAATTCTTTCTTCTTCTTTTTGTTAAAATTGCAGGTAATCTTGAGTGTTGCCGGAAGGATAAATTCGTAAAATATTCTCAGAAAAACAAATCCTCTATTTCCGAGACATAATAATAATAATAATTTTTCTTTTTTTTTACAGATAAAGCGAACTTCTTAAAATCGCTATTGAGTTTTGCCGTTGGTGGACTTCTAGGCGACGTTTTCTTACATTCCTTGCCAGAAATATGGGCACACGATGTAAATAGAAATGGTAAGTGGATAATTATAGTATTAAAAGAATGTCCTTTCTTCACGGTTACCACTCATGCGTAAAGATATCTAATAATATGGGCGAATAAAAGTCGATATACGATCGTATCGTAATCCTTGATAACGCTCTTCAAATATAAAGAAACAATCAGACTTGTCAATTAAAAGCAAATAATCTTGACTGTTTTAAGTGTTTGTGCGTAAGGTTTATCCTCAGTGTGTAAAATAAATAAAAAAAATAAGTATTATTATATTTAATAGTTACGATTGAGTAAGATCTAAGACAGTCTCGAGATATACATATAATATAAGTTTGTTTTTTTGTATTAGCATTTACATTATTAAGAAGCTCTGTAAGACAATGAGGAATATAAAACAATGTTTACTATTCACGACAATATTGTAAACAAGACTGCTAAATATGTATGTATATAGGTAGACATATATGTCAATGTTTATGATTGGTGTGCAATAATTAATAACATCATTAAGTAATATCTACCTATAATTTCTTTCATATGCGATTCAATTAATTTCATTGCCAATGTTACTTGAGTATATTGCACTTCTATATTGATATGAAACAATTGAAATATGAAATTGTTTGAAAACATATTGATATTATGGTATTTAGCAGCAATTTCAACATACGATTGTTACAGTACACTCACCATATTTGATAGGATGATATGTCGAAGTGTAAAAGAAACTTTAGCCGACAATATAATGTTTTGGTATACAACTATAGGTATTGGAATTTTATTACAGCAACATCGGCAAAACCTTTTTTGGTGTGCATGCTCGGAATGATTATTTGTATTTCATTTAAAATTATATTTTACAATGATATATAAATAACTAGCTATTATAAGTTTTTTATAATTTTTCCCATATTAAGGGTCTATTTTCACTCCTAGCGAGCACATCTTATACTAACATCGGCTGTCATTACAAATAAATTGGATAACAGAGGGAGCTAATAGTACAGTTGTCGATCATACTGCGAGATGAAAGACAGCAATATACAAAATGAGATAGCAAGATCGTGGCATAGAGACATGTCGTGAAAGGGGTATAAGCACGTAGAAAGGAATATAAAGTAAATTCGAATTACAGTAATTGCGGCGATGATGTGCCCCTCTTTTAGAAAGGTGCCAAACCATTTCGAACGTCTACAGTTATCTGTTTTACTACCGGATACGTTTCTTGCAATACTCTTTTTTATTTAGCATTATATTTCTTTTTATAATGTACACCATGCTTATTCCCGTTCATATTTAGTGGACGAATAAGTTTATAACTCTTGAAATACTTTACTTTAAAAAATAAAAAAAAAATTCTTTTTTATTAAACACGTAATTTCTGTCACTTACTATTCGTCCACCAATTTATAATTAAATGTTAATATTCCAGTAATAATTTCTTGTTTATAATCATTCTTCACAAAAATTATTGCAAGTAAAAATAACGCAATTTCAAATTTCCCACCAACAACTGATAATAGCCCCTTAATCAAATTTATATGTTCTCAGATAAATTGTTTGCGTATAAATGAATAAAAAAAAACTAGGGTTGGGCAATAGTGATATTTTGGGTATCGGATATCGATACTTTAGGAACCAATACTTCGGTATCGACACTTAAAAATGTTTAGTAGATATCGATATTTCAATTGAATTATATTCAATAGCGGAGGACAGCAGTGAATGTCTTTGGCAAAAAGGACTTTTTATTTGGTTTTTCCTCATACAACTAATAAGAGGGTCTTAACTTAAAAGTAGTCTATTAAGTATGTCTAAGGTACATGAGTCTCTGGAAAATTTCCTGTCAAAATTGGTTCGATACAAGCTATAGGTAATAAAGCCTTTTCTATTATCTCGTGCCCATGTATTCATATTTTATGTATTGTTGGGGTCATTGGACGCCAAGGGTATAAATCTACATATAGTTTTACTTCCAAAATAATCTTTAATCTGAAGATTAAATTATAATCCAGTCCCAATACTGGATCATCGAAAAATCTTCTGCTGGTTAAGTCGTTAGTATTTCCAAAGTTTGACTTGGGAAAATTCAACAACAATCTTGTTTCGTTACGATATCATTCTTGAATGTATTTCTTTCTTTGGTTTTTCATTGATACTTCTTCAGGAGTTTTCTTTTTCCTATATTTTTTAACCGGTAAATCGTAAGCCAAATTAAAATGTTTTCAAAAATCCTTACACGAGCATGTAATATTGACAATCCAAATTGGATGGCATTTGGATTCGTTATATTTTTTAAAGCAAGATTGTTGAAGTGTTTCGATGTCGCTCCACAAATGTAACACCGCCTAGTTGATATGTTATCCGTAGCACCAATACAAACTTTGCTGTCAACCATAGACATTACAAAATCATACTTAAATACGTACTTTTCTCCATTTAACTAAATTTCTGTTTTAGTCAAAGATTGTAGTGCATTTTTAATGTAACGAATTTCTTCTTGAATCACTTCTGTGGTTTCTTTCACAAATCTGTTTATTTTGTTATTTGTAAAGGGACAAACGAACTCTGAAATATATTCGAATCACTATCATTGTCATTAAGAAATGTCTGTTTAAATTGGTTTTGTTGTGAACCGTCACAACCCCGCTTGAAAATGATTTGATGTCCGGAGAACCTCCTCGAGAAATATAGACAAATTTAGTAACAGTGTCTTTTTACATTGATTATTTAATATTGAACATTTTAAGAGTTTCAAATGGAGATAATGTTACAATTTCATCGTTTACTGTCTTATTGTAGGCTTTTCTATATCTTCCAGCACGTGTCGGAGAATTAGTTATATCTTTAAGAATTCTTGAAGCATCTTTTTTTCCACTTGAATGTAAAACTACTTGAGCAACGTGAACAATAACATCTTCGTCCACAGTGGAGCGTATTTCTTAAGTCTTTCTTCTTTTGATCTATCACTAGAGTCTGCAAAGTTCTTAAAAGGTCGACTCGATTTACGGATGGTATTTCTACAGTTCAATTCAACCAAGAATCATTATTTTTGAGTGTGCTTTGGTCCACCATGTTTTTATTTCAGCTTTTAAAATATGAAATATTACGTTTTAAAATCGAAATTTGTATTTCTGTGTACTCATTATACTCTGTAAAATATACATATTTTAATTTTTCATCGATGTTAGGCAGATTCTGCTGTTGCATTTGACTAAATAACCTTCTAGAAGTGACTAATTTCATTGCCCTGTATACAGACACTGGTGCAAATATTAACTTATGTTAATGTCTAAGGATTACTATTACTCAGCGATTGCTCGATACTTCGCCCAGCCCTACTGTACACCTTAAAATCATTATTTTCCTCCCTAACTTTGCCACCCTCTTACATCCCTTAGGGGTTGAATTTAAAAACGTCGCAAAACATGTTTCGTTAATTGTGTCAAAGAGCATCAATACCAAGTTTCAAATAAATATGACTATAAAAATATTATTTTCTATAAAAAGTTTGCCACCCCCTTCCACCTCCTTACAAGTTGAATTTAAAAAAAACTGCCGAAACATGTGTTTAATAAATTTTCAAACAAATTGTGATGCTCTCCTTCATTTCCTTAGGGATTGCTCTCCTCTCGCCCACCAAATTTTACATCAAACTACCGCCTAGTTCTTGTGCCCGATTGTTAATGACTAAAAAAACTTTCCTCCTTTCCGGATTCTGATTTTCCAGGCTGATAATCGGTTGCACATTCCTTCAGTGAGACGCTGTGGGCGGTATGCTTGCATCCATTACTCTTCTCGTCTCCTAAAGCTTCTCATCATGGTGCTTGTGTTGAAAGCCTCCCCATTACTCCTGCTGTAAGTATATCTAATGTCACCTCACTTTGGACAGAAGAAGAGGGTGTATTCAATGTTGTCTGCTTTTCTTCTATCATGTAGATATTTGCGAAAACATCCATGTCTGGACAGTGTCTGTGTCAGATAATGATCAGCCTCTCCATATGGTCTTTCCATCCATTCTTGCATCTTAGTAATAAGTCTTCTATTTCAAGCTCCGTATTTACTGCTATTCCACTTTTTTTTTGCCGACCTTCGTTTAGCTGTTATCTGGCATCAATCTTCGCCGTATCTATCTTCTTCTAGCAGTTCTATAATTATTGGAACTCCAGCAATAATTACAACCGCTTCCTCTGATACAGTTCTATAAGCGTTGACTATTTTGTTATTTGTCAGTTCAAGTTTTTGACTTTTGATAACTGTGCTTCAGACTGGTGCCCCATAAAGAGTTATTGAGTGTATTACTTCTCCCAGAAAACTTCAATTGGAAAAGGTTGCAGGGTCCCCAGTGTTAGTCATCAGCTTCGACAACGCTCCGATGGTTCGCGCTGCTTTAGAATTGAATTTGAAAAAAATTCCGAAACATCAACGTGTTTCATTAATTGTCACAAAGAGCATTAATACCAAAGAAATTATGGAAAATATATAATAAACAAACGGAAAGAGAGTTGAAAATTAAGGAAAACTGTTTTAAGCACCACTAGAATGCTGGCTTTGGTATTTCGAAAACTCAGTCTTCTTCTTCTTCTTTTGTTCAAACAAAAACGAACAGCCAATCATTGCAAACACAAAGCTTTTATGAGCTTATAAAGGCAGCTATATCGGATCTTGTCAGATTTTTTCAGTTACCAAAAGTACTGCACCAATAAGCCTATTTCTGAATGCAAGTTAACTTGCACAACTTTGGAGAAGTAGCAGGGAATTCGATGTGTTGTTTGAACTGAAGTAGAAAGACCAAGACGTTCAAATGAAATCGCATCATATTGAAGACTTGGGAATTAAATTCGGCAACCATAGCGTTTTTTTTGATGGAGATTCTGTTACAGAAGAATAAAAAAACTGAAAAATTGTTTTTTGAGTGGTTTCGACGGCGTCCCAAATACTCGTCTTAGAGTCTGCGCAAACATCATCCTGTATAATTGCAATTTTTTCAGTCACATGTCCTAACCATCTGTCGAGCCACAATATTCGAATACCCATTCCGATTTAATAATGTTCTATTCTTCCAGCAGCAGTATTTCCCTGTAGTTAGATTGAATCATCAGTATTAAAGAGAAGAACCAGATGTTCAATATAATTAAATTACTAGTTTGAAACGAGAGAATACACCAACGCACGATTCTGTAGATAATCTAGATAGCAGAATAGGTTAAAATTAGAATCGTAAAATGAGTTATCTTTTGATCAATCTATGTTTATTTTTAAATGACATTAAACATGATGTATTTATACACACAACAAACAACCTTGTCGGTTAAAATATTTTAGGTAATAGTTGAAACAATACTAACCTTCTAAAATGAGGAAATCATGTCGTCAGCTATCTAAGGAATGGGGGGAATAGTAATTTACTACAATACGACTCGATGCCTCGATGATGTTTCTCTAGTAAGAGTTCACACAAAAATCCATATTTTATCTTATAAAGCCTGTAAATAAAGTTATCAAATTTTATTATTATATGTTTATTATGTAAAAAAAAGATAAGAATTCAAAACACATGATTTGTGGATTCCTTGTTTATTTAATATGTATGAATTAATTTTCTTTACAAACTGGGATGACAAAGAATTAATCTCCTTTTGGTTTCCTTTTTGCTTTAGGTGGTCAACCATCAATGTACACCGGTTTACTTATTCTAACCGGCCTCATAGTTTTCGTGATAACCGAAAAAATATTCTCAGTTATAACAAAATACAATGAAGAAGCTGTTGATGAAGCGACAAACATGTTGCAAAACCCTGAGAAGATCAACAATAACATCAAGGGATACGAACCAGATATGCAAGCTGAAACGGAAAGAAAAAAACACGTAAGTGCTTTTATTATTTGTTTAAATATTGAAATAAACTATAGAGGAAAGTAAGCGTTATCATTGTCGTATTATAATAGCAAATCTGATACTATCTAGATATTAATGAACGAATGAATTGCGTTAACACAAGATATGCCACGCATACATTATTTATTTTTACTTGTTTAACTGCAATTGCTATTTAAAATATGTACATTTTAATTGCATTAGCGAACGCTGTAAATGGTTCTATATTAAATGCCATTAAATTAATATAAAGCTGTTTATACAAGATTGTTTATTAATAATAATTGAAATTTTTTTTATTTTATTCCTTCATAATTTCCAACATATTTTGCGAAATCATTCACAGGTCCAATTCTCTTTTTCTACTAATTTGTAGTCTAAATAGAATACAATTTCTGCCTATAATACAGTAGAGTCCCGATTATCCGAGTCTCGATTAGTCGAATTCAGCTTTATTCGAGCCGAAGACGAATCAAAAAGTGTTGAAGTACCAACAAGAAGAATGTTCATCAAGAATGTTTTAAGTCATTCTAAGAGGCCATCGCTGCCTCATTACCTGTCAGCTAAAACGAGGATTAGCACGTTGCAGTAACTTAAAATTAATCATTTTTTATATCATGAATGAATGGTTTAGAAGTTGTTTCAGTTTAGGTTTCGGTATTAATAACATAGAATTAACAACAGAACATAGATAAACATAGAAGAAATAAATAATTCATTTTAAAACTACATTTTTTTTTATTTTTACAGATAACGGGGTATCTGAACTTAGTAGCAAACGCCATCGATAATTTCACGCACGGTTTAAGTTTAGGCGGTGCCTTCCTGGTATCGTTTAGGCTAGGCTGCCTGACGACTTTCGCCATCTTAATGCATGAAGTTCCTCATGAAGTCGGCGATTTCGCCATCTTATTAAAATCTGGATTCACGAGGTGCGATGCTGCCCTATTTCAACTGTTCACGGCAGGAGTCGGTCTCATGGGATCCCTTGCCTCGCTCGTATTTAGCGGAGCCTCGAATTCAATGGGTAAGTTAATAGAAAATTTCGCCATCCTCGCATAAAAGAACTTAATTATAAAATTCCTTCGAATTTACGAATCAATTGCAATATTTAATTGTTTCGAGTAAAATTCGAAATAACCGGTTCAATTTTAATTATCGTTAAAACAATAGCTATAGACGTTATCGTAATATTTGTTCGCGCAGTTAATTTAATAAAACTTACAAAAAATTTATTTCTCAATCACGTGTTTTTATCGGTTATCACCATCATTATATTGTATTTCTTTAATCGCACGTCAAAACGTAAAAAACTGCAATCAAAAAACGGTTAAAATCTTACAATGCATGTTATAAACTTTATGTGTATTGACGAAAAAATTATGTTATTTTATATGTGAATTTCAGAGGCTAGAGCGTCATGGATTCTGCCGTTTACAGCGGGCACATTCCTTCATATCGGTCTGGTCACAATCTTGCCTGATCTACTTAAAGAAGAAGACCCCAAAGAATCACTGAAACAGATTACCGCCCTATTGTTGGGTATTTTCATCATGGCATGCGTTACCAACGTTTTGGAGTAACTGAAATAGTTTTCCACGAATGTGTATATTTTTTTCCAGTTGCCATATTTGTATATTCGTAGATTTTTTTTGTTTTCCCCTGTACAAGTTTATTTTTATTTTCCTATTTTCTCGTAGTCATATGTCTATAGATACGTAAATTCATTCAACCACAAACCTAGATTGTACGCAGTATTTAATGATATAATATTATATATGCCATGCCAGAGGTGTAAAATTTATATGAAATAATAATATAAAACAAAAAAAAGGAGGAGGACAACAGCAAATAAAAAGCTAGCTGCTATATCAATCAAATTATGATTTAAATACTCATTTTTTAATGTTCCATGTAAATAATTTTGTATAGCTATATAAATACTGATACCATAAAATATTTTGCTACGATTTAAAACAAGGAAAGTTAACAGATCAGAACCGGATTCAAAAGTTTTTTCTTCTTTTATAATTTTTGTATAAAAGCTAATTCTTGAGCTCGGTTCTGACTTAGTTTGAATAGGTGTTTAAAATGAAAGAAGAGAATATTTTTATATTACGTATTTAAAAAGAGAAAATTTATATAAATCATTGTTATATACATAATATATTATTTCACTCGAAACCCAGTTATTTGTTAATATATTCATAAATTTTTTATTCCTGGTATGCTCTATATAAATATAATTATATAAGATAAGTAAGAGAAAAAAATGTAATGTGATATTATAGTTTACGTTTGACATTTTTAAGAATAAATAAAGTATAATGTAGTACTTAAAATTGACCTTATATATCCCTTTTAACAAGTACAAAGCTTGAAGAAGAAAGCTAATAAAGCCAAGGACTATGTTGGTTACATGCGGTCGGTAATTATTTAAACTTTAATTAGGATCATATTCACTTTGATTAAAACAATTTGCACTTATAATACACTGTTGGAAAAATGTGACGAGCACACCCTGTATAATCTGAACGTGTGATTTTAGCGTAATGAAATCCGGAATGCAAGTAGGCCAATCCATGCTGCTTCAACTCGCCTCCATAGCTCCGCAACGTAAGAGCAAATAGTAATGTTAATCTTTCCACAAAAACTATTAAACGACGAATTAGAGAAGTTGAATTTCAAAGCTACATAAGAAGAAAACAACCATTCATTAGTGGTCGCAACAAGATGAAACGTCTAGCCTTCGTCAAAATGTAAGTCAACAAACCATTACCCTTTTGGGATTATGTAGTGTGGTCTGACGAGAGTAAGTTTAAACTCTTTGGATCGAAATGGCGAGGTAGAGTCCGGAGACGACCAGGTGAAGCCTTCCAATCTAAGATGGTCCAGGGTACACCATTAAACACGACTGCGGAAATTTTGGTATGGGGCTGTTTCAGTAAGAACGGTGTGAGTAATCTGGTCAGGATAGAGGACAGGATCACGGAACTTTCTTATGTGCAAATAATAAAAAAAATGTGGGTTCTTGGATCGAAAAAATGAATTTAGCGGACGGATTTACTTTCCAGCAGGATAATGATCCGAAGCGCACCTCGAGAGTTGCTAAGGATTATTTCCTAGAAAATAATATTGAATCGTCACCGCAGTGCCCTGACCTAAACCCCATAGAACATTTATGAGCCTACTTAGATAAAAAAATTTCAAGTGAAGGAATAACCAATGCCAACTCCTATTTTAATAATATGGTCATTGCCTGGAATGAAATCCCCGCAGAAACAATTTCAACTTTAATAAGGAGCGTACCACAACGACTTTTGGCTGTTATTGAAGCTAAAGAAGGCCACACAAAATATTAGGACAATGGGTGTCGTTAATTCAACTTAATTAATTAAATGTACCCATAATTTTGTCCAATATGTTTTAAATATTTTTAAGTTTCCTTTTTTATTTTGTAAGTATATAAGTTTGTTAATTTGATTAGTTTTCTAACAGAATGTTAGTTTTTGTTGTGATAGTCTTTTATAAATTTGTTTTGCTGAAAGTTTTGTTCGGTATTTATCAGATTAAATATATAGGAAGTGTATCCTTGTACCCACAATATTGACTCCGACTGTATATTACAACAAATATTTAAATTATCTTTAACATTTTAAAGCATAGATGTTGCTATCCGTTTCTTATGAGACTTGCTCCGTTAATTGATGGACATTATCTAGTAAAACAATCTAACCTAATATTTAAACTAACTTGGTGTGTCCTCCTTCTCGGCAAGATTCTCTCTCATGTACAAATTTGCATTTACAGAACATATTTGAATAGCTACGGCCAAAGAATAATAAAACCTTTGCAACAATGAAGCCCTTAAAACGATTTTTTATGTCGATAATTCATGAATGTGATCATGATTCCAGATATGTATTTGCATGATTAATAAGATAGATACAAATTTCGCTTATGAATAAATAATAAGTATGTACAGATGCGTAACGACTCCATGGTTTCCGCAAAATAAACAACAATACGAAACAACAGCAAGCGAAAATTAAGTCATTTTCAAATCTTTCCATTTTAAGTCATATTCGCGAATATGTACAAGCTCGATAAAACTGTAGGTTTAGTAACCGTAGCCACACCGCTCGACCAAAATCTTGCGCTGTTAGATGTCGATGAACATTTGAGCGCTGAAAGTTTGGCCGTAATTCACGAAGGTTTCGTAAACGTAATTCCCATACTGAATACAGCGAGAAGAAGCAAATACGTTCCGTTATCTCAAGGATGTGACAGAGGCAAAGGAAGTATCAAACAGGTAAGGTTGTATGTATATAATTTAATTTATAAAAAAATAAACGCAAGATGTGCGATAAAAGTGTGAAAGGGGGTCAAGATTAACTGAAGGTAGGATTTAATAGAACTTGAAATACAATATTTGTCCATAATACATTGTAATAATACGTGACGAACGTGACTGTTCCTAATACGATTTCAAAATTATCACCTAGGCTAGTTCGACATAATGACTGACTATAACTACGTTTTGCATTTCATGGACTTTTCCTTTTTTGTCTTAAAGCTAAAACGTGGTAAATGAAATTGAACGTAAAATTCTCTTATTAAGCTTTTAATAGATATTAAAATTATTATTCATTTTCAAACTTGACATAATATTTTCATCATCATCATATAAACAAGATGACAGAACGACAGTTCCAAAATGAATTGACAGATCATTTAAATATTAAATACGACGTATCTCATTCAAATAAAATAAACCATTTCAATTTTTGAATTTTCGTAGCCCATATCATACATAAGAAAAGAGTTAACCGCGTTAAACTTGATTAAATATAAAAAATAAACCCTTTGCTTATGAAAACGTCGAGGAATGCAATAAGAACTAAAACATGCCCGTAATAGGCGCTCATTTTATATTGTTGTATACATATGATACAAAATTTAAATTTTACCCTTGACTGATTTGAATTTTATCGCCTTGAGTTCTTGATCCCCACGAGATGGAGCTATTTACAAGGAATCACTCAGTTTTTAGGGACTTTACAATCTATATTGTTTATCTATGCGATTAGATAAAAACAAAGGGCGAAAACTTCAGTTAAAATTTGCGACAATGAACAGAGTCATCTGCCCCAAGATATCTGGACTATTACCATTAAAAGAGAAATCTACTACACATACCGATGCGCGGCAAATTCAAATATTCCAATATTCGACAGCTATGTCTATAACTCGTGCAGCTATAATAATAACGTAATCTACTGTATCTATACTACAGATAAAATACAAAAAAAAAATATACATACCTTTCATTTTATTTAAAAAAGAAACAAAGTTATTATTACCTGGTAATATGGTGGATAATGTATTTTGTGAAAGAAATTTTCTGCGTTTACATACATTCATAACATGACTTTCACAAATAAAGACTTTGGAATGTCATTTTTCCTTCAAAAAGTTGCGAATAGTCATTATATTGATTCGATCTATCCAGATTTTTTACGTTCTCATTATAGGAAGTGAAAAATTATAGGTTGGAGAAATAATATCATCTATCATCCAAATTCACTCAAACTATCAACCAATACATATAAATACAATAAAAGAAACAGAATAACTAACAATCAGAGAAAAAAAAGCCAATTGCTTCTTACTACCAAATCGTTGTTTTAGTGTACTAATTCCATCTGATATTTTACATATGAATTAATTTGTCGATCGTTCAGAAACCTTGGGGCATCCCATAATATCGATCTATCTAATCGGCGATCCTTCACTGGTTACCGACCTATGTCGCGTAACTCGGTGATGCTACTTGCGATTGTCTCCACTAGAGAGCATGGGATTTGAATTAGTCTATGGTTGTAGATATTATGCGTAAAACTCTTATTATTTGTCCTTTAAAATTGGCAAAGGATATAAGATGTTCTTCATTATTTTGCGATAAAATTGAGCATTAATTGCTGTTTGGTGACTATTTTTGTTAAAAAATTCCACACCATTTCATTCTGGAAAAATCTTTCTCCTGGTCTATGCTACACTTTAATGATTTCAAACTTATTCTGGTTAATCTGTAAACAAAACATGCTTTCAATTATCGACAGTCTAATTTGCATGATCTCTAGCAAGTTTTTCTATTTTATGTGCTGGGGTGAGCAATTATCCAATTGCAGATTTTCTACTAGACAACTCTGCTTCCATAACTCTTCCTCTCATGGTTAGAGTGGAAATTATAGCATTTTTAAAGTTTGCGAATTCATTACGAAGCTCTATGGTTCAATAACTGCTGTTTTAAAGAACTATTGTCTATATTTCTAGATTAATAAAGGATTAGTTTCATTGAAAAGATATCATAGCATTAAAATGACCAGCTTACTGCTTCAACATTGTCCAAGTCAGCAGTCCAGCAGTTTGCATGGAACTATAAAAATGTTGCTATTTTTGTGAATGTATAAATGTTTTAGACTTGATTAATGCAATAATATAATTTCCTAGGTAAAATGGGTCAAACTACAAGGAGAAACGATCTTTGTGGTACTTTCAGATAGTGGACTTCAAGTTTATGATGCGGAAATCAGTGATATTAAGTTTTACCACGCCTGTAGAGAGACGGGAGATGAAAACAGTTAAGTTACAATATAAGTACTGTTCTTAGAGATTAAACATCTCACTTTATTCTTGATAGGTTACACAATTGGGGTTTGCGTAGTTAAAAACGATACGCTGTGTATAGGAACACATCTAGGTACGGTTTGGATGCTCCGAGGCAACGAGAACAACACAAATTTTGTTGTAACAGGAAGGTTTTATGCCCACGATGAAGCGGTAACTCTTATGGACGGTTTTGAAGAATACATGGTAACATCATCGGATATAATGACGTATATGTGGCTCTATAAAGGAAATTCTTTCGAAATTGTCCGAAAATTAAATGTTTCAGGGTAAGTAATATTATCACAGCGCAAGTCAAGCGGATTTGAAATCGTTTTTTAATATTCCAGCTTATTTTCAAAACCGACAGCTTTAAAAATTATGAATTGTTTAACATTCATTGGTTATGAAAGCGGCGAATTTTGCATATTCGATTTTTTTGATGAAGAGTACTTCGCTAGAACTATAGCTCACAAACTTAAAATAACAGCTATAGATTTTTCTGCATTAACAGGATATATTTTAACAGCATCTCAAGATTCGTTTGTTAAAATTTGGAAATTTGAACAGGACGCTTCTGAAGTATATTCATATCCGACTTGTTTTATTTAGTTTTATTTCTATTAATGATTTTACAGGCAAGAATTTTGCATACCATCTTCAACGATGACGGTCCAATTTGTGGAGGTGCCTTTTTGAACTACACATGTACAGAATTCTGTACCGTCGTCGCTGATTCTGTTAACGTAAAGTTTTATTTAAAATGGGAGACTGAAGATGAACCTACTGAACCGAAACCAAAAGAAGTTAATGAAGTTAAAGAACAAGACGTAAAGTTAGGAAAAGAAATTCTGGTTTAAAAGTTGTTTATTTAATTACATGCGTTTCTCTTAAATAATTTATCTATTATAAACTTTGTATGAACATCAATAAAATATTTTTCTGGTAGAAAGGAATTACAATTTGATCTTCTTCTTCTTTGATTTTACCGTTAGTGGTCCAGGAATTTTGAATACCGTGCTGGAAATAATGTTGAATTAAAATTGAAAATTTAGACGTACATATTTATTATTACTATTTGTTACTTTTAAGATAGATAAGTCAGCAGTATATTAGTGCACAAATTAAGATTCTCAACTGCAGTAAGTAATCATTTTGTCTGGGAAACGCGAATATGAAGATGAAAAGAGTAGAACGTAGTACGAAACATTTTTCTTCTTTGCTGTCGCTGTAGCGGCTTCCTGAGCTGTTTGTTTGTCAAGTTTACCGCCACAGCTCTTGTGTTCTTATAGCTCTATTACAGCACCACTTCGAAGTAAGTAATGTTTTTTTCCAACTGCACAGGCGAGATGACGCCGAAAAGCAAAGTCGACCAAGAGAGAGACCTGCATGCCGTTTTATTCCTCTCAACCAGGTTGCACCCGGACATAGAAGTCCGCAACCTAGTCAAGAGTTAATTGACTTACTCCAGGATCATCTAATCGATCGACCCCAAAGTATATCCATCTCTCCCTGTCCGCTGTTGGACAGTCAGCAGGGAGATAGACTGGAGTTTCCTCTGCACTTCCACAGTTTCTACACGGGGGAGACTTTATTAGGCTTATGCGATGCATGTAGTTATTTGCTGTCTTTTTTCATTTGGACGGATCTCAAGAATTTTACAGCGTCGAATTCCCACACGCTACCAACCTATCAATGGTCGTTCGCTGGCACCTCTTCCTAACTTGTCAGCTATTTCATTGCCTCTGATTCCAGAGTGACTTGGCACCCATCTCAGCGTAGTGCTGTCATGTTCCGCCAGTTTTTCAAACTTCCTGTGGCTCGGAATCAAACATTACAGCTTGTGTGCTCTAAGGGCAGCCTGAGTGTCAGATAAAATTTCTATCAATTCGTTCGTCTGCGGGCAGTTTAAAATTCCCTCTGCACAGGCCCGGATGGGAATTATTTTGGTCTGGAAGATAGACGGCGTACTCCGCAAGCTGATGGCCTCGCCATCGGGTTCTTCTCCAATACACATACAGTACAGCTACGGCCTTGTCTTATCTGACAGCATAATTGGAGCCACTGATATAGGTAAAATCACAGCGCTTATTCTTCTAGACTTCTCTGAAGCATTTGATACTATCAATCATCAACTAGTCTGCTCTAAACTTTCCTACTTTGGTTTAAGCCCTGACGCTGTAAAACTGCTCGAACCGTGTCTTTCAAATCGATCTCAGAAAGTGATGGTCGGGGAAGTTTTTTCTACACCTGTGTCTATCGTATTTGGAGTTCCACAAGGCTCTATTCTGGGTCCTCTCCTTTTTTCATTATACACAGCTGATTTTAAGTCGAGCCTAAACTTTTGTAGTGCCCATTTTTATGCTGATGATAGGCAACTTCTTACGAGTTTTAATACAAATGATCTTCGGCCTGTCCAATCCAACATAAATGATGATATATCTAATTTTCTTAAATTTCCAATTTTCCAAATTAACCCTCAAAAAAGTTCTGCCATTCTTTGGTCCGGATAAAGCACGAAAGAGGGCCATAGACGACATTGTGCTGCTTGTTGACACCCATAAATTAAACTTTGTTAACGAGGCAAAAAATCTAGGTATTATAGGTTTAAAACGACAGGGCCGTGTAACTCATTACATTAATCAGTTGGATTGGTTGAATATGGGAAAGAGAAGATCAAATCATTTTGTGAACTTTGTACATCGTATTCTCCGGACTGGATCTCCGGATTGTTTATTTAGTCTTTTAACTGGTAGATGTAAGGGTATAGATCACAATTTACGTTTTCTACATTTATTGTCACTCTACGTCACTATTTGAACGATCGTTTTAATATCAAGCAGTTATAATTTACAACCGCATCCCAGTCGACCTGAAGCGCTTGCCACCTCTGCAGTTTAAAAGGAAGATAAAGTCACTGTCTCTCTCTATCGCAGGATAGCAGATGATCAATTTGGCAATATTTAATCATTATCTACTGTCATTATCATTATCAATATCTATTTTATAGTACATTTGTAAGCCTTATATATAAACGAATGCAGTTACACACTTTGTTTTTGTAATTTTTACATCCCACTGCAGCTTGTTGTCTCTCACTGAGGTTAAGTGCAAACAGCGCCTTTCGGCAAACTTCGCCTCATTTTTGAACAGAGATTTTTTTGTTTTGTTTTTTTTACTGTGATGTATTACATTGTTTGGTACTACTCTTACTACTACTCTTCTGTAAATTCATTCTAAGTATGTACCTACTGCCCAATAAAGACATATATTATTATTATTATTATTAAATTCCAATTACCGTGCAATTTGGCAGTAACATTTTGAGACAGCGTACCTTGCTCGTTTAGTGCGAATTCTAGAAGAGTTGCAACATCAGTATTGCTTCTACAAAGCTGGTAGAGCAGGAGAAAAAAGTATCCGAACAGTACGCGAAAGAAGGAAGCTTCTTACTCAAACCCTACTGGAACTTTATTGTCCTAGAGTGCATACAAATAATGTCTGTGCCACAGACAGTTCATGTAGGTATACTAAGTCAATAAAGTACCCGTGCATTTTGAGTGAAGGGCGTCTTTCTTACATGCACTGGCAGGATACTTTTTTCTCCTACTGTACAACTAGCTACATTGCTAGAATAAGTATAGACGTTTTAAAAGACTGTTTTTCGAGCAGACTAATTGCACTGTTGATTTAATAAATGCTTCTCTTGTTGCATAGAAATTTATGCGAGCCAACGATGATAGCAAGGCTCACGTCAGCATCATTTAATTCTATAGATAAAAAATCATTCGCTAGCGAAATTTGAACAACAATCTTAAACCCACGCTATGACGTTAGAACGTCAGAATCGATCCAACCCCTTAGTTAGCTACTGAGCGCACCCACCAAACTTATCAGGAAACACCTACCAACGGCTACAAACGTCAAGAACTTGCGCAGATAGTTACACAGTACGAGAGGAGGATAGATAGAGAATTCTCAGCGGTGAAAAAGACAATGAAAATTGATTCCACAAAGTGCCACCAATCGTTGATTGTGTGTTTGTTCATCTATTACTTTTGATTAAGCTTTCAAGTTAACATCCCCCTCTTTGCTCTCCTAATATAGTAACAAAAGTAGCATTTGCATATTACAAAAACTAAATTTAATAGTAGTAGTGACTAATACTTACTGGCAAGTTGTACAAATTGGACTAAACTTGCAGAAAACTGAAAAAAATTTTATTAAAAATTTTTAATATTATATTAAATCATACTTACTTGACAAGCAAACTGAACATACGTAACCAACGTCAATTAATTCTCTATGGCAAAAACATGCTGCTCTGTAATCTACTTTAACGGGTGGTGGTAAGACTAACTTTTGCCGTACAGGAGGTTCTGGTAGAAATACCCACTAAGATATAATATATATTAAAAATTGATTATTCCAGGAATAAAAGTATGTATTTACTTACTAATAAATACTGTAACAGCCCTTGTATTTGTGGTATTCTTAGATATAAACCGCTCGTAATATCACATCCTTGCTGTAATAAACTTAAATGTTGATCAAGAGCACATACATCGATCACGACACTTTGTTTCTGTGCAGTAAAAAATACGTTCATATAATTCATATATTGAGAAGCTGAATCACTACTTCCAGTTACCGTTAATATGCGACTATTTATCTATAGATTAGAAAGAAAGAACAAAAATCTAGTACGTTCAGTTTATATTTTTAAAAAGCTGTTATACCTTAAGGCCTGGTGTTTTAGTCCTTAAAATCCTAGCAATATAACACAACGCCATGGCAATTGCACCAGCTAATAACGATTCTGTATATACTGTAGATGTTTCTGAAGTTAGGACTTTCATTAAGTTTTGCTTCACCGTTTTTTCGACCAGAGTAAACACTTCATACTGACCGTCTACTTGCCTTATATCTAAAGGTTTTCCTGGACCGGGGTAAACAAATTCGCTGCAAATGTTTAACGAATATCCAGTTTAACTATCGCAGAACAATTAACTTCTTAAGAATGAGTAATTACGGACATACCTTATTTTTGAATGGCATGCCATTATCGCCAACTTGTTCTGGGCTTTTTGCATCAAGTGGGCGTTCGCGAATGCAATCACAGAGTCTGTACATTGCGTTAAAATGTGAGGATTTTCTCTTAAAATTCTTTGCCCTGGATTTGTATCTAAGATGATTACTAATAAACTAGTTTCATCTAGAGGGGATGTTTCTGTTACTCGATCGCTTGATAGTTCGAAATTCATTCTTATTTAAAATGTAGGCTTTGGTTGTTTTAAAAATATATTAATCATAAACTAATAAGAACCCTAAACATAACATGACTTGTTAGGATTTGCAGGTTATGTATTTAAAAAGTTCAAACAAGCCATATAAGTGAAGTTTGTCACTTACGCCAGACTTAAGGCTAGTTCATAGCTCGCTGTTCGTACGTTTGCGTTGATACGTTGACCAATTGCTGTACGTATTTGTGTGCGCTTTACAGTCTATCCGCTCATCCACTGACAGATGAAGTTGGTTGTAGTTGAACTTTGTTCGCTTCCGTTCACGAAAGAAGTGAAAATTGGTATGTGAACATCCTTACATACAAACGCAAAGCTGAACCGCAAGATTTTTATCCATTAAGGTTAGTTCATAGCTATCCGTTCGTACGTTTGCGTTGATCCGTTTACGGATAAACATCGGCAGTTCAACCGGTGTGAAATTGGCAGCCAAAATCTAGCAGCCTAAATTCCGAAGATACCCGATTCGCCATAGGCGTCATGTGCCGGCAATAAACTTCCAATAACTATAACAAATCTATATTAGATAAGTACTAAGCACCAACATTAGCTACCAGCTAATTTGAGAAGTACTATAAATATTGGAACATATTTACGTTACTTAAGTAAATAATATGTTATGTATATTCAAATATAAAGAGTAAACTACTTTTTGAATTAAAAACAAATATAGCATAGCATAAAGTGCATATCGTAGCATAAAGTACAACCACGTAGTGTGAATGTCGTGGGATATGTCGAAGAGGTCCATATCCATTACGAAATAGAGAAAAGAGGACAAATAATACTAGAGAAGAAAGTATTCAATTTGAGGACTAGATGCGGTGTAGACGAGTACTCACTCAGTGCCATGTACGTTATCTTAATATCTTGCAAGCCGACAAAGGGGTCAATGTCGTTGTTGCTGGAATATAAAATGTCCATCAAATCAAATGACGCCAAAAAGGTTTCAACTTGAATCTCATATATGGGGTAGAGGTATGCCCGACACATCTCCGTCATGCAACCGGAATGACTTGCGAGCCGTCGAAGGGGTCGATTTTCTCCCCGGAATATAAAAAATCCATAAAACCAAATGACGGCAAAAAGGTTTCAACTTGAGAGTCATATATGGTGTAGAGGTATGCGTAACACATCGCCTTCACGCAACCGGAATGCCTTGCGAGCCGTCGAAGGGGTCGATTTTATCGCCGGAATATAAAAAATGTGTTTCTGGTTTTTTTATATTCCGGGGAGAAAATCGACCCCTTCGACGGCTCGCAAGGCATTCCGGTTGCGTGACTGAGATGGCCCAGGCATTCCTCTACATCATATATGAGACTCAGGCTGAAACTTTTTTGGCGTCATTTGGTTTTATGGATTTTTTATACTCCGGGGAGAAAATCGACCCCTTCGGCGGCTCGCAAGGCATTCCGGTTGCGTGACTGAGATGAACCAGGCATTCCTCTACACCATATATGACTCTCAAGTTGAAACCTCTTTGCCGTCATTTGGTTTTATGAATTTTTTTTATTCCGGGGAGCAAATCGACCCCTTCTACGGCTCGCAAGTCATTCCTGTTGCGTGACTGAGATGGTCCGGGCATTCCTCTACATCATATCTGAGACTCAGGTTGAAACCTCTTTGCCGTCATTTGGTTTTATGGATTTTTTATACTCCGGGGAGCAAATCGACCCCTTCGACGGCTCGCAAGGCATTACGGTTGCGTGAAGGCGATGTGTCAGGCATACCTCTACACCATATATGACTCTCAAGTTGAAACCTTTTTGCCGTCATTTGGTTTTATGGATTTTTTATATTCCGGGGAGAAAATCGACCCCTTCGACGGCTCGCAAGTCATTCCGGTTGCGTGACTGAGATGAACCAGGCATTCCTCTACACCATATATGACTCTCAAGTTGAAACCTTTTTGCCGTCATTTGGTTTTATGGATTTTTTATATTCCGTGGAGCAAATCGACCCCGTCTACGGCTCGCAAGTCATTCCGGTTGCATGACTGAGATGAACCAGGCATTCCTCTACATCATATATGAGACGCAGGTTGAAACCTTTTTTCCGTCATTTGGTTTTATGGTTTTCTTATATTCCGGGGAGAAAATCGACTCCTTCGACGGGTCGCAATGTATTCCGGTTGTGTGACTGAGATGGCCCAGGCATTCCTCTACATCATATATGAGACTCAGGCTGAAACCTTTTTGCCGTCATTTGGTTTTATGGATTTTTTATATTCCGGGGAGCAAATCGACCCCTTCGACGGCTCGCAAGTCATTCCGGTTGCATGACGGAGATGTGTCAGGCATACCTCTACACCATATATGAGACTCAAGTTGAAACCTTTTTGGCGTCATTTGATTTGATGGACATTTTATATTCCAACAACCACATTGACCCCTTTGTCGGCTTGCAAGATATTAAGATAACGTACATGGCACTGAGTGAGTACTCATCTACACCGCATCTAGTCCTCAAATTGAATACTTCCTTCTCTAGTATTATTTGTCCGCTTTTCTCTATTTCGTAATGGATATGGACCTCTTCGACATATCCCACGACATTCACACTACGTGGTTGTACTTTATGCTACGATATGCACTTTATGCTATGCTATATTTGTTTTTAATTCAAAAAGTAGTTTACTCTTTATATTTGAATATACATAACATATTATTTACTTAAGTAACGTAAATATGTTCCAATATTTATAGTACTTCTCAAATTAGCTGGTAGCTAATGTTGGTGCTTAGTACTTATTGCCGGCACACGACGCCTATGGCGAATCGGGTATCTTCGGAATTTAGGCTGCTAGATTTTGGCTGCCAATTTCACACCGGTGGCGGTTCATAGCTTTGCGTCTGTAAGTACGTTGACGTACCAATTTTTTTTTTTAATTATGAATATCTATTAATTAGCGGATATTAGTAGTGTTTTGACTTAATAAAACTTTGGATAAAAAACACGTTCTTTAGATTTCCACAAGAAACAAAAAGGTACGTTTCATGATCAATATTGCAAATAAATGTCTTAAAATCAAGTTTATATTTGGGAGAAATACAAGTTCACTGAAATAGGGAATACGCAGAAAATTGGTTCTAGTACTTGAAGTACTTTGTCATCTGGCAACAGCACACTTTTCTGTTTTATACCACAATCACAATATAAATATCAATAACACTTGAATACCCAACTTTGATGGCCTTGAGCGTCAAAAAATGGCGTCTTGTTTACATCCGTTTGTTTATATTGACAGTTGACAAGTGGTTGTCAAATATTCTAGATTTTATACACATTTTACGTGTTATTGTAAGGTCTTTCAAAATAATTGCCACCAAAAAGCCAGATACATAAAGATCCATCATTACTAGACTCGGCCAAGAGGGGCAATTTCCAGTGTACTGCGGTGGGCAATGTAGAGGGGTGGCACGGAAACTCGAGGGTCCATTGTTCAGTATTGTTTCACCGGTCATTGTGCTTACCAGTAGAGACGGCAAAGAGGGGCAAGTGTCAGTGCAGTGCGGAGAGCAACGAAGGAGGGTGAAGCGAGTGGCACGGAAATTCGACTGATTCTCGTTTTTTTTTTGTGTGTAAACATTCATGCGTCCGCATCGTCTATGTTCACTCGTGAAAGTAACGAACATAAATGATACGAGTACGTAAACTTTAGCGAGCGCTCGCCTTGATACGGCAGTTCAGCCCCTCCATGTTGGTCCCTGCAGTGCACTGAAACTTGCCCCTTTTTGCCGAATGTGGTAATAAGCCGGCTGAATATACCCGGATATTACTTGCAAACCGTAAATTGCATTCTGGGCGATTAGAAATTGGACGGATTTCAACTCTAAGCGTACATGCGCATGAGTCCGCAGCTTCGTTGTCGTTGGACGATTCTTCCCTCTCACCTTGCAGTAGTACACAATAAGGGCTTCTTCGAAGTGATTGAAATTGAAGAGATCGATGTTAGGATAGCATTTTCTAGTAGTTAGACAAGGGTAAATAGCAGTGGTGGGGGTACATGCCGTTAGACAGCGATAGCATACAACACACAATTTATTGTCTCTTGGTACACTTGGCATATCTATCAATTTTGTGTTATTGATTTCGAAGAATGAATATTACATTGAATTTATACGAAGTCAGTAGATACAGGAACGTTATAAATGGTTTTTGGTGTTTTTTTAAAGCCGGTATCAAAATGTTTTCGTTCAACAAGATGGTTGCCCCTTCTTACTATTGTCTTTGCAGCTGTTTTTTGTGTTAATTATATTCGTCGCTCAAGTTTTAGTAATCGATCATAAACGTTTACTGTAATTCAGAATCCATTCCTATTGACTATTTTTTACCAATAGTAAATCTACCTCTGAATCTATCACTTTTTTTATAAAAGAACTCGTCCTTTATTAGTTTAACGTTGAGTTCTCGAGTACAAAAATAAAATACTGTTATTAGAAAAGAATCACCTTTAATGAGATTATGTATTTACAAATAAAACAACCAGAAATGACAAAAATAAATACATTACTGAAACGTTACATTTAAGAAATACAGTTGGAATATGCATGTATAAACGAGCGAGTTCTTTCAAGAGACAAAAATAGGAAAAAAAAATTGATACTTATTAGTTACTTGGTCGGAACCTCCCTTGCCGAAACTGATACGAAGATGGAGAGCTATAAAAAGACAAAAAAACGGAAATCTCGAATTCCGAGTAGACAAAGGAAGTTCCACCAGATCATTCACTTTAACATGGAACTAAACTACATTATAAGTAAATTATTTCTTATACGGTGGGTTCGGGGATTCTTTTACTTCTTTCCTTTATTGTTTTTCGTAGCCGCACCTTTACCCTTCGCGTTGTTGGTAGTCTTTGCTTTTTTGCTTTTTGGTGCTTCGTCTTCCTCATCCTCCTCCTTGAACAAAACAATACACTAATGTAAATTCTTACTAAACAGAGACGCGCAGGTATTCACACCTCAACCTCTTCAACTGGCGACAATTGTCTTTTTCTCTTTGATGCAACTTCCTGTAAATTATTTCGTGATAATCTTTGGAGGATCTTTCAAATAGTATTAAATGCCAAAATAACAACAAATCTATTGAAGAAATATTTTTTAGCCATACTTACAGGAAGAAATATTTTAATTTATTCTCCATTATCTTATGTAATTAAAGCAAGGATACTTATAAATCGCGTATAATCCGCTTAGGATTTTGATATCAATTTCAATTAAAAAAATTATAGGATTAACCATTGCAAAATATGCTTAAAAAAAACTTTTAAATATTAAGACTTAGGAAGTTACAAGTCGCTATATCATTAGATTATATTAATTAATAAATTATAATAAAGTATATATTTTTTGTATTAGTCATCTCTCAGTCAACAGTTCAGTTTGTTAATATTCAACAGGTGGCTGACCTATCACAAATATATAAAAATATTTTGATACACCTTCTAATAAATTCTTTACAAGTTAAAAGTAATTAAACTTGATTTTCTTGTTTATATCAAATAATGTACCAATAAATCATGTATATACATTCATATTAACGCGAAAGCTTAAAATTTAGTTAAAAAAAAATAGTTTCATACCTCTCCTTCTTCACCTTCTTCATCGTCTAACATTTCCTCTTCATCGACCTCGTCGAAATCATCAACATGTTCGAATTCTTCAAAAGGTCCGCCGATCAAATGATGGCCGATAATGTGTACTGGACCTGTTCCCTGGATTAAACTAAATGTAACCGGTGGATCGGAAATGCGATGTCAAGGAGGACTTGACTATTTTGGCCAGCTTTCAATGTCGCTACTGGTACTTTTACAGATTCATTCCACGCCATCGTTTGTACTTGAACAACATTTAGTTCTGCATCGACTGCTTCCGGACCGAGCAAAGCTTGTTTAATGATCAACTTATGGCCACCCTGGCTATCATCGGCACCTTTTGCTTCTGGGTCCCATACTTCACTAGCCTTGGCGCCTTGTAAAGTCAGTGCTTGATTTGAAATATAAAAAAAAAGAAAATGAAAAATTAGGATTGTTCATAAGAACAATAGGAGCTTGAATCACCCAAGCCAATAACAAGCAACTGTATGTAGAAATTTTGTGCATGTGTATACAGTCTGAAATTAGCAATAAAAGAAAATTGGGAATAAATGTGTATGGAGGCATACGAATTGATAAAGAAGGCATAAGAGATAACGCCAAGCGATTTGTTTATTATAAAAAAAGTAATGAAAATTGTAAACAAGCTTCATTTTGGCGGCTATTTCAAAACATAACCAAGAAGCGTAACAGCAAACAACGATTAATGGAGAAAAAACAATAATTGTTGCAAGCAAATCTTGAATAACATCAAGCTTATTAAGATATGAGATAAACATCCTGAAAAATGCGAATAAACAACGACAAACTATAATGGCGCGTAAAACACCGGCGACAAGTCATTAAACCTTGATGAAATACTGTAACTACGCAACAAATATTAAAAATAACGATCGCGATTGAGCCTATAAAGTATAAAGAATGATAACTTACCGAAAAAGTGTTCATCTGCCATTTTAACAAACTGATGTTTTTAGATTACAAAGAAACTGCACGTGACTAGAAGCCGGCAAACTAAACGGAATGATTGAGGGAAGGCATTAGGCAGATGCTTCTTCAATGGCGGTAGCCGTTAGGGGAGATTCATTTGAACACCACGGTGGCGCTACCTGTCACAAACCAAAACATCCAAATGGATTTTTTAAATGCAATCACATTTTTTTCCCGCAACAAATTTGATCGCTCACCTTTATATATTGAGAAATTTTAGAAATCCTCTATTTTTAAGCTTAAAATACAAATAATTTACATAACAACCATACTCACACTAGCAAAATAACTTACAATACGTGGTCCAATAAACTTCTAATATATGTTTACTATATTAAGTCTGTCGAGAATCTTTAAAAATACTATCAACTAAGACATTTCTAAAATGAATATCAGAATATTTACAATCGTTTTATTAATAAGCGTACAAGTTATTGTATGTGCCGAAAATGAAGACGAAAATGATCAAGATACATTTGTACCAACAGATGAGTGGAAGCCAGTCAAAAAAGGTAAATTATAAAAATTACCTAATAAGCTAATACCTAATTAAAATTTATTTTGCAATTATAAATATACATTTTATATTTTATATATATTTTTAGATCCCAATTTAATATCCTTTTTTAAATTGATAATTTATAATTTAATTTTTAAATATTTAGATATTATGCATTCTCTCTTTTAGGTCAAAAAGTACCAGAAGGTCTTCATATAAGGATAAATCTAGAAACCGGCGAAAGAGAAGCAAAATTAATTAAAAAGAGTAAAGAAACAGATAAAAATGCATTATCTCTCACTTCATCAACAGAAAATGAGAACGGAGAAGATGTCATCGATGACAAGCTCAAAATATCGTTATCTGAATTGAAACAATCTTTGAAGAATATTAAAAATGAAGCTAAAGACAATAATATCAAAAATAAATTTAGATCGTACGAAGAGTTAAAGAAAGATTTTGAGGACCTCAACATGAAACCAAAATCTGAACTCGAAATACTAAGAGAATTAATTGAAAAGCATTCCGATATAATCAGCCGAAAAGAAATCGACGAAGAAGAAATTCTGACAATACTCGAAGATTTAGAGTATTTAGTACATCAGTACGATAATGCGAATGAATTTATTTCATTAAACGGCTTAAACGAAGTTGTGTATAAAAATTTAAATTCGTCAAATACGGAAATTAAAAGGGAAAGTTTGAAACTTTTAGGGGCGAGTATTCAAAATAATGCGATGGTTAAAATTCACGCTTTAGATTCAGGTTCGATTGATATTTTGTTAAGAATGATTGTTCTAGAAAATGATCCGTCTGTTAAATATCGTGCCTTGTTTGCGTTAGGTGGTTTGTTGCGTAGTTTTCCTTTCGCTCAATTAAAATTTATTGAAAACGCTGGTTTGAGTGTCTTTTTTAAATTGTTCGATTTGGAAAATTTAAAAATTCAACTCAAAACGTTGACAATTATCAATGATCTATTGCAAGAAGAAATCGATGCTGAACATGATGATAACAAAGAGAAAGCAAACCAATACAAGAACGTAAATTTTCGAGAACATCTATTAAAAAATAATTACTGTAATGTTTTAAATAAGTTGTTGGTTAATAGCGTTTCTATTGATTCTAACGATCATGATATTATTGAAAAGTGTCTCTTGGCTTTGTATACTGTTATAGACGATTGCAACACATCCTTAACAGATAAATCCAGAGATATAGTTCTTAGTTTAAGGAACTTATATAAAAAACTAAGTGAAAAAGAAAAACAGAATCAAGATGTTAAAAGTGATGATAATCATGATTATTATAGTGGTTTATATGAATTATCAAATAATATTGTTAAAAGATATCAAAAAAATAAAGATGAACTCTAAAAATTGTCTTTTTCTTTTATATATAGGGTGTCGTTATGATGAGTTTCGGTTAATAGTATACAGGAAACTAATAAATAATCAGTTTTATCCTTATTTTTGTATTTGCTTATCAAAACATAATTTCCCGGTTGCTTTTGCATTCGGGAAATTGAAGTAAAAATGCATTACAAAACGAAAAACTTAATGGCGCCATCTCTGATATACCTATATTATTAATTACTCGCTGAACTACAGTGCACCCTCAATTAACCGACCATCCGTCTGCGTAGTTATTTTCCACGGCCAGCGTTATCGGCCGACTGCACTCAAATCACAACACGTTTGGTTACCGTATCAGTCATTCATGTATATGGTCACTTACGCTCCGCGCTCTGTCTGTCTTTCTGCAGTGCGCATTGTTTTATGTCGTCTGTGCAATTTTACCTCTACATTTTTGAATTTAAAGTTACAGTACTGTGTAGTGCTGTACTGTTTCATAAGTTGTGTTAAAGACTTTTAAGAATTCTGAACACTAAAATGGCCTCAAATCTGAAGAGGAAACGTGTTGTGTGTACAACAGAACAGAAATTAAACGTTTTGCAAAGACTGGACAAGTTGGACTGAGTTAGTTGTTAAATTAGTCTCTGAAATAGATGTAGGAATAACAACGATTAAAGACTAAAGAAAGAATCGTAAGTATCTTGAATCTTTTTGTTTGACAGTGGAAGGGGAAAAAGCTGTAACAAATAGAAGAACTTTGAAAAAATCTAAACTTGAGGTTTTAGATGACGCAGTCTGGGAGTCTAGGTTTGATTTTGCCAGGAAAGACGCAAGAAGACTCCTCTCTCTGGCCCAATAATAAAAGAAAAAGCGTTTCTGCTCCACAAAAAACTGGGTGCCGATGAAAGTGATTTCACGGCCAGTGAAGGGTGTCTCCATCGTTGGAAAAAACATCACGGCGTTAGACAAGTTTGTATTTCTGGCGAAAAACTTTTTGCTGATGATGATGCGAGTAGGGAGTTTATTGAGAAGTTTGATAGGATAATTTCAGAAAATGATTTGTCAGACAATCAGCTCTACAATATCGACGAGACAGGTCTTAACCACAAAATGCTGCCTAAAAAAACTCTAGCATCTATAAATGAAACAGTTGCAGGCGCAAAACTGGCTAAGAACAGGCTTACTATCGCAACATGCAGTAACGCTAGTGGAGATCATAAATTGCCGTTGTTTGTAATCGGCAAGTCTAAGAAACCGAGAGCGTTTAAAAACATCAACATGGAGACACTCCCTGTTTATTATAGAGCTCAGAAAAGTGCTTGGAAGGATTGTTTTTTGTTTAAAGAGTGGTTTTTCAATGCATTTTTTCCGGTTGTCAAAAAATACTTGAAGGCAAAAAATCTGCCAATCTGTGCAATTTTATTGATCGACGACGCTCCAAACCACCGCTCTGAAGACGAACTTCAAGATGATGATATAAAAGCCACGTTTTTTCATTCTACTCTGATCATCCAACCTTTTTGGCGTTCCGACCATGCCCTGGTCCCGAAAGTGACGGTTAATCGAGGTTCTACTGTATTACAAAACTATACCGGGTGTACAAAAAAGAAAGAGTTCGTTTTAATTTCCTTTGGACCTGGAAGTAAATGCGATTTTAAGTAACCCTCATCGCAACAAATAGTTTTTATTATAGATTCAAAAAAAATTTTTTACTTGCAACAAAAAAATTTGATTGTAAGCTTGAAAAAACATCGATCGGGAAAGCCAGTTCCTGTGTCCGTTCTCGAAAATGATGCAGTTCATGACATGATTTTGTCGGACTGTCGACGAATTGGGCTAAAAGGAATATCTGAGGCACTGATGCGTCCATCATATATGTAGTTCACGTCGATTTGGTCGTGAGAAACATTGTGCAAGAATGAAAGCATCACGTTCGATCTGTGCTCGGCTTTTTAAGCCGTATTATTACTATGAATGAAACTTGGGTACATTTCTGCAACCCAGAAATAATGCAACAATTGATGAAATAGGGACAGTTTGGTTTTCCAAGGTATAAGACGTTTCGTGTTCAAAAATCTGCTGGAAATGTTCTTGCTTTAGTTTTTTTGGTATTGATTATTATATAAAAATTATTAATCATATGTTAATGATTTCCTTTAAATTCCTATGCTTAAATTATCAATCAATGAAACAATACGAATTTTACCTATTACATTACCCAGTTGAAACGCACCAAAAAAATGTTTTATAAATTAATATCATTTATTTGTGTTTTTTTAAATGGTTATCAAATTGCTGTTTATATCTACATTTATACGGACACTTATCACACACAAATTTTGTTTCCCCCGTGTGCGTTAACATGTGGCGATATAAAGTACCATTATCATTAAATCTCTTATCGCAAAGTTTACATGGATATGGCTTCTCACCAGTGTGTATTAACACATGTTTTTTCTTTCTATCGGCACTTTTAAAACCTTTGTTGCAATATTCACATATATAAGACTTATGGGCTGTGTGAAATTTCAAGTGAACCGACATGTTATTTTGAGTTGTAAAGAGCTTCCCACATATAGGGCAAGGTATCGTTCGTTCAGTATTATGAGTTTCGTAGTGCGTTCTTAACGTATATATGTTTGAATATACTTTCCCACATAATTCACATATTGGTTTCGATTCTGGAGTTTGAGTATGTCGTTCAATATGTGCTTTTAAACTAGGTCTACTCATAAATATTTTCTTGCAGATATCACATTCGTGTGTTTCGTTTGCATGAGTTTCTTTATGAGATTTTAATTTATCGAGTGTGTCAAATTCGATTCCGCACATTTGACATATATGCCTGTCCTCGTATATGTGTCCAGTTTTCGTTGTATGCATTTTTAACGATTTTATTGAACAGAAAGATCGATTACAACTACTGCACGTGAAGACGTTAGGATGTTTTTCAGATTTCTCTATTTGTTGGTATTCAGTCGTAAATAATTTGTTGCTTTCCTTATCGCTTGTATCACATTGCAAATTTTGAAGTTCTTTTTTCAAATTTCTCTTATTTCGAACCAGTTTGCGAGATAACTTCTTCGTTAATTTTCTATTTTTTAATGTGTTATTAATACAAGCCTTTTTTAAATGTTGACTTGAACGTTTTTGCTCCTCCGTATCAATTACCATTCTGTTACCTACATTCTCCTCTAAGTTGAATGATTTTCTTTCTAGATTATCTAAATTAGCGCTACAATCAACTAAATCATTTCTGTATGTTTTATTATCGTTGACAAGTGTAATCTCATTCTTGCACTGAGGCTCTCCTAAACATTCAATTACATTTCTTTCGTCATAAATTTTTGGTGTTTCGTTTTTATCACATATACTATCATCCGCATTGTTTGTAGATAATTCATCCTTCCCTGAATAATTTCTGAACGCAAAGGGATCTGAACATTGCATGTTTCCTGCGTCATCAATATTATAATCGCTACTTGTTACAACAGTCTCTTCTTTAATAATATCAGGTTCTCCATTTCTTTTCGTCGACTTTGTATTGCTACGTAACTTAGATTCTGCTTCCAATGCCAACGATTTGAAAGCCCAACAGGAATATAGTTTAGTTTTGCATTCGCTACATATGTGCGAAGGTAACCCATCATCTTCTTGTGCCTAAAACACAAGAGGATGATGCACTTAGGAATGTAAATATAAACCATTATTTTACCTGTCTGGTTACACATTCTATTAACATATCTGATAGAGCTGTACCATCTTCGAAATAGTTAAATAAATTAAAGTAATTCGTACCAATTTTAAGGCAAGTTCTACATACGAAATATATTTCCTTTTTGACTAACATATTATACTATCAAACGAATCAAGTCCAGAAAAATATTTAAAGATTCGTGTATACGGTTAAAATTGAATAAATTGATAAAAATCTTGGGCATAGAACACAGGTTTATTATTTCTGGAACTGTTACTTTCACGGACCGTTACTTGTTTATGTGACACACAAATGTCAGTGAGGAACGGCTAGGTCGTTTCACATGTAAGCGGACATCGCACAACCATTAGGATATTAGATTTTCAAAACTTGTTTGAAAATCGAGTATCCTATTGGCTGTTCAATGTACGCTCTCTGTCAAAACACTTGGTTGTGAAACGACCTTTAGAATGGGTTAAATATGCAATCTATCAAATGCGATGATGGCAGGTAAAATAAGGATAAATACACTGGAACCTCGTCTATATCCGCGGTCGGGAAACGTAAACATTCACTTACATCCGCTCAAGAGGGGTCCACACTCTTAGCTACCCGTTAGCGGAGAGGAAAGGCCGTGCTACGCGCTGATTGGCTCATGTGAATACGTGCACTATCGGGTGGTGGATGCCGAGCGGATATAAATGAGCGCTATAGTGCGGATATGAATTAGGATGGATATAAGTGAGCGCGGAGATAAGCGAGGTTCCATGGTATTATCTTCATGGTTTGTATGAGTAGATTTTTTTGCAAACGTGAGTAGAATGTTAAGACTAGTTCATAGCTAACCGTTCGTATGTTTGCGTTGATACGTTTAACGGATAAACATTTCCTTCCGGTTCATAGCTTTGCGTCTGTGCGTACGTTGACGTACCAATTTTGAAGAGTTAACCTCACTTATTTAGAACAAAATAATTTGGAAACTTGTAAAAAATGCTGTTAACAAGGCATTATTTACGCTGCAAAAGAATAATGGTCAGATAATGGTGTTGTTGGCAATCAGTTTCAATTTCACTACTGTCAATTTCACATTGTGATATAAGCTGCTTGATATTTGCTTCTAAGGTGAAATGAGATGAAAAGTTCATCTCACTTTACTTTAATTTAATCGTAGATCTTTCTCATACATAAACTATAAAATGTCATTGTAAAATGTACACAATCATCAATACCCTCACTATAATTGAGAATTCTTCTTGAAGTGAGGGTGCTATCGAGCATGTGCTTGAGCGGGAAGGGGGAAGCAAAACATGTCACTTACTTGCAAATAAAACGATGCTTATTAGTGAGAAAATTGAAGTGAGATCAGAAAAAGTGAGAATTTACAACTATGTATAATGTTTATAGTTGTAAAACTTGTATGTACTGAGCATGTACTAAGACTACTTCTATCTTTTTTTAATTTATATCCATATCTCTAGAAAAAGACACACTGCGCAATAATACGCTCTATTAGTCTGACGTCACACATTGGTGTAGGTCAGTCCTTGGATCCAAACAACCATTTTTATCTGTGTATTCACATTGTACGTATTTTAAAGTTGTGGTTTTTTTTTATAATAGCAAAAATTAGAAAGTAAAAAGTAAGTATGTAAGATAGCCATACTAATACATTAAATTTACATTTACTATATAACCAAAAAGTTTTGTATACAATATGCTAAATCCAAAACTCGTTTATAACCTCATCATTTTCTTTTAGTGTCTACTAAACACGTAGTTACATTTAGTATGGTCGCTGCATTCTTCAGGAAGAAATTTCTCAACTTCAACGCGGAGAAAACTCATATGAAAGTGGTCATGTTAGGAACATGACATATGATCAAAATTTTAAACCTGCTATATTAAGAGGCGATGTACTTGCAAGTATGAAGAATAAAAGTTATAAAGTTGAGGTAAAACTTAGGAATTTCATAAATAATTAGCAAGGTAAACTGTTTTAAATTTTAGATATTGATTGGACTCGAAGATAATAACATTGTGGATGGCACGTGTAACTGCCCCAGAGGCCTCGTCAAATGCCACCACATGGCTGCACTATGTTTATGTGCACATCATAATATAAGTGTAACAGATACTACTTGTACCTGGAATCAACCCAAAGAAAAGCAAGAAGAATCTGTGACCAAGCTAAAAGAAATTTTCCCTGCAAAACCAGGGTATCGTGCCACAAATCGTCAATTGACAGACGAGGAAATCAGCACATTTAAAGCAGATCTAGGAAAAGTTGGTGCAGTTGGATTTTCCTGGATCTTGAAGTCTGAACCATCTGTGGAAAGTAACGTTGTCCCTTCAATCGAAGAGTTATTGTATTCAGAAGAGTACCATAAAGCTTTAAATAAATCAGAATATATCCAACAAAAATGCGGCATATCAAGAGAAGTCATAGTGAAGGTTGCTACAATAACAACCGGACAAAGCACTAATGAAAATTGGCTGGTAATTCGGAAAAACAGATTAACAGCAAGTAAGTTTGCTGCAATTTTAAAAGCTTTTCGTCGAAATAAATATCCACCTTCACTTTTTAAAAGTATAGTAGAAAGCTATGACTTAAGTTCAATCCATGCTATCCAATGGGGACAAGAACATGAAAAGACGGCGATTAAGTGCTTTGAGGAAAACACAAACTTAAAAGTGAATGCTACAGGCTTGTGGCTTGATGAATGTGGGTTTTTAGGTGCCAGTCCAGATGGTTTAATAGACGATAATATACTTGTTGAAGTAAAATGCCCTTACAAGTACAGAAATGCAGTGTTGAGTGAAGTTCTGGCACACGATAAAACATATATTATTACTGAAGAGGCCAATGAAATGAGGGTAAATCAGCAGCACGACTACTGGCAACAAATTCAAGGGCAACTGCACATCACAAATAGGGATATCTGTTACCTAATTATTTGGACCCCAGCAGAGTGTAAAATAGTTACAATCGAAAAAGATGTGGAGTGGACAACAAATATAAATGTGTTGAAGGATTTCTATATAAATAAATTTATTCCTTTTCTTTTGAAATAGAATCTTGTTTTATTTATTTACAATATAATTTTCAAAAACCTATTTTTATTCTATCGATATGAGAACAATAGTGGGACAAGACAAATATAACTTCTACCGAGCTAAGTAAAGTATGATACCAGGTAATTATTATCACTAAATCAAAACACATATTGTATTTGAATACGTTTATTTATTCAGAATCGGTGTAAAATTCTTCTACTTGTTTTATGAGAGGATGCTGTAAATTTGTCAATGATGCTACAACTTGACATACAATGTCAGCATGAGGCAATAATGTATGGGGTATAAAATTTAAAATATTATATGATTTCATTCGACGAATGGCTCGTTCCACATGAATTCTGGCACGTGCTATACTCTCGGTTTGTTGCACTTGTTCGGGTGTAAACTGTGCTGTTTCCAAAAATGGCGGAATGTTGACTGATACACCAGCAGGTAAAATATCCTTTATTAAGAATCCCTTATCTGCTAGAATTAAGTCTCCAGCTTCCAAATGGTGCAAAATTCCGCAATCCTTTGTGACCCTTTTATCAGAGGTGGAGCCTGGATATAAGTCAGATACATACGTGATGCAGCCATTAGGTGCAACGCCTATCATAAGTTTCCAGGTGTTACGATGCTTATAATGGCTATATGTCAACCTCTGCACCTTCATGCTCTTGCGAGGCACAGCAGTAAATACTTCTGTGCAATCTACAATTATTCGACAGTTCGTAAAAGTTGCAAAGCTGCTGGGTAAACACAGTTTGTTCTTCTGCCTTGATGGAATGTTTGACATTAACTGCTCAAACAGTGTCTCATGTAATACATGTATCCATGTAAGTATTATATTGGATACAGATGCCTGTGATAGGTTGAAGCGCAGTGCCAAATCCTCTTGCGGAAAATTTTGTCTTAATTTCATTAAAGTTAACAGAAGTTGATCTTGTCTTGAAATTTTTTCTACTCTCCAGTTCAGGTAATAATTTATTTCTTGGTTTTCATGAAGCCTACATAAAGCCTCAAATATTGCAGCATTTGGTAGTCCAGTATACAACAGTACTAACTTATCGTTCTTCTTAATATGTTCATAAGAAAACTGTTGCATTAGGGAGTCCTGCTTTTCTGTTAAATTTTTCACCGCTTTCTGCAGAAAATAATTCTCAGCATCAACTTGAGTGGGTGACAACATGGGTACTGTAGTAGGTGCTGCATCTGTGACTCGTGATGTAGAGGGCTGGGGTTCTACATTATGGTCCCTGTTTAAAAAAAAATGAATAGATACATTATATTAACAATTATTTGTTGACCACACAAACATTTGATTAATATTTTTTAAAATATACTAACACATTTGTAACATCTTGAAGTTCCATAAGATTGACATTACGCTCTCTTTTCTTTAACTTTCTCTCCGGACTGGTAGAGGTAAACATTTTTTCACGGTTGTGAGAAAACAATGTCGGGAGATTTTCTTTGTTGCCATCTTTAAAATGGCAACTACAGATACGCACATCAGCACCAGGTTCAACATCACGTCTAAAAATAAAATACATATTTAAGTATAATAAACTTACTCTTCTTCAATATGTGTTTGATAAATAAAAATAACTTTGCTCACCTGATCAAACGCTTCCATTTATTTCTCAGTTTTAAATCTTTTGGAAATCGATAAAATTTGCATGTTTCTCTCTCATTATAATGTTTGCAATCTGGTGCCCAACACATTACCATGTTTTGTAATAATCCTAAAATATAGAGATAGTTTTAAATAAATTACACTTGGTTACACCTAAGTGAGGTTATGATTGCAGATTTAATTATATACTGATGATGTTTGTGCTATTTCTATGTGCTACTAATTTTTTATTTACTCCTTGTATAGTTTGTTGATGATTTATTTACCTTTGAACACTTATTAACACTGTAAGAAATTTAAAAACCGGCTTTTATTTTCAAGCAATGGAAAAATACCATAAAAATACTATCACCACAGATTTGTTTGGATCCACTACACTGACCTTCCGCAAATGCTACGTCACGACTAATATGGCGTATTTAACCGGTCTTCTCTCCGTTCGTACGTTTCCGTTGATACGTTTAATCTCCTAGTGGTTCATCGCTTTGCGTCTGTACATACCTGTGGTCCTCAATCTTCCTTCTAGGACCGAACGGTGGGTATTGAGCCGTTTATTCTTCTTGGATAGCAGCTGCTACGCTGGATGTTTGAAGTTTTTGTTTTTTTTGTCTACGGCGATCGGAAAAGAAGTGGCTGAAGTCCTCCTATATAATTGTCCTCCTCAGCATCGATAGCGACTACGCGGCGAACTGTGACTCTAGACGGGCGCCTGTCGAGGTCGAGTCGTGAGTCGGCTTACGAGTGGGTTGCCGGATCTTGCCACTCCTTCCTGAGATTTTGTCGCAAGGCTGACGATGTACCTTCTCAGTGATGGTATTTCCAGGTCGTCGCGGAGCTGTTGCTTGCATGGTGCCCCGGTTATCAGCCTCAGGTCACTACTCATCTGTAATACCTCGAACTTCTTCAGGTAAGCCTTTGCCATGGTTGACAACGGCAAGGCATCGTAAGTTATTATCGGGTGGAGGAAGGTAAAATAAATAAGGACTTTAATTTTCAAAAATAAGGCGCTTTTAGAACAAAGAAGAGAGCAGAGAGAGCTCCTCGCCCTGTACAACTTCTCAACCGATTTGTCTACATGTGATCGCATGGTTAAGCGGGAATTCAATGTGACACCAAGATATATGGCCGAAGAGTTCTAGGGGAGTCTGAAGTTATCCACGAAGATGTTTTCTGGCGGGGGACATAGCCTTTTGGTGAAAGGGACTGCCACACATTTGAATTCATTGATCTTCAGGCGCCACCTGGAGGCCCAGCCCAGTATTTCATCCAGCGAGTGCTGGAGCCTGTTGCAAAGGATGTTTTCATTGGCGTCTGCGATGTAGAGGGCCATATCGTCCACGTACATTGCGAGGTCAACCTCCGGTGATCTAGGTAAATCAGACATGTAGATGAGGAAGAGACTAGTGGCAAGAAGAGACGCCTGAGGCACTCCGGCAGCTATGGGCCTTTAGCCTCTACGGCTAAAGGCCTACAAAGAGACTATGTTGTCTTGTCGCACGGGAAAAGTTCTGTCATGAAGGTAAGTTTGGATGACCTTTATAAGTTTTGGATTTATGCCCCTTGATATCATCTTATGAATCAGCCTCGTGCTACACTGTCTCGAACGTCCTGGCTATATCCAAAAATACCGCACCCATGTTCACATACCAATTTTCAAGAGTTAACCTCACTTCTAAACGGATGAACGGAAGCGAACAAAGTTCAATTTCAACCAACTTTATCCGTCAGCGGATAGACTGTGAAGCGCACACAAATAACGTGCTGTGGTTGGTCAATGTATCAACCCAAACGTACGTACGGAGAGCTATGAATTAGCCTTTAGTACTGCATGACTAGTGGGGAGTGGCGGGAAATTTTGTCTATATACGGTAATGGTAATTTTTTGGAAATTTCGGTGCAAGATTTCTTAAGAGTTGTTTTGCAATACAAAATATTACTTTGTTTAACATAATTTGGATGTTGCTAACTATCTTCGGAAAAATGAATAACGGGCAGATCTATTGGATGTGCAAGTATATTTTAAAGACTTTTTCCCGACTTTGAGGCTTTATTTAAAAAAATTGGTAGAATATATTTTTTATTTATAGTATCTTTTTTCGGAAGCTACAACTATTTTTCATCTTTGAGGGAGCACATGAATTCCGTCGCAATAGACTCGCTCATCTTTTGATGCCAAGAACATATCGCGACCCAATTTTTGATACCTTCAATTGAAATGAAGCGTATTCCGGACAAAGCATTCTGCGTTGATCGGTACAAGTGGTAGTCAGAAGAAGCAAGTAAGTTTTAAGGGGTTGCGCAACATGTGGCCGAGCATTGTCATGATGCAAAACAACGAGACGTGTCTGATTGCCCATTCCGGCCGTCTTAGGTTTAATGCTTGCTTCAATCTGATGAATTATTGTCGGCAACGTTCGGCATGCTCATGTTATTTAGACGAAATGAAATAGCTTGTCGAGTAATTCCCAAAAATTCAGTAAGCTCCGAGTTGGAAACGGGTCTTCGTCCCATAAAGCGTCTTCAAAAGTTGCTGATCTTTCATTGCGTTCTGTGTCGCTTATATCAAAATTACCACTTTTGAACCGCTTAAATCAAAATTCACGAGTCGAAAGTGATGAGGCATGTTCTTCATTAGTCTCACACAGTTTTTGTAGTCATAAAAGTTGACATAGTCGGAGCTCAAAAAGATGTTTACACTTGGAAAGAATGATACATACTGATTTCAATAGAGTAATGATGACGCTCCAACATGAAGATAATTGGCACATTATCCGATGCAATTGAATACTACTAATCCCCTGTGTTGAAAATCTTTTAAACTATACTATATAGCAATATATTTAAAAAGTATGGTTTCATTTCGCACAGATCGCTCATCCTAATGGGCGGTTAGATTTATAGGATAAAGGAACATATTTTACACAGTATCTGAACAAAAATCTTCTAAAGCTATTTTGATAAAAGGAAAATGATTGGGATTTTATAATTTAATATTTACTTGTGTTTCTTTAAATAATTATCAAATTACTGCTTAATTCTACATTTATACAGACATTTATCACACACAAACTTAGTTTCTCCAGTATGTGTCAACATGTGGCGATATAACGTTCCATCATCTACAAATCTTTTATCGCAAGGTTTACATGGATACAGTATCTCACCAGTGTGTATTACTACATGTCTTCTCTTTCTATTCGCAGTCTTAAAACCTTTATTGCAATATTCACATATGTGAGTTTCACAAGCTGTGTAAAATTTCAGCTGAGCCGATATGTTATTCTGATTTGTAAAGAGCTTTCCACATATTGGGCAAGCTATAGATCTTTTAGTGCTATGAGTTTCATAGTGTTTCCTTAAAGTAAATATATTTGAATACAGTTTCCCACATAATTTACATATCGGTTTTGATTCTGAAGTATGAGTATGGCGTTCAATATGTGCTTTAAGGCTAGATCGACTCATAAAATATTAAAACTTAATATCATTCATTTGTGTTTCTTTAAATGATTATCAAATTGCTGCTTATATCTACATTTATACGGACACTTATCACACACAAATTTTGTTTCCCCAGTGTGCGTCAACATGTGGCGACATAAAGTACCATCATCCTTAAATCTTTTATCGCAGAGTTTACATGCATATGGCTTCTCACCAGTGTGTATCAATACATGTTTTTTCTTTATCTCAAGACGTTTAAAACCTTTATTGCAATATTCACATATGTGGGATGCATGTGCAGTGTGAAATCTCAAGTGAGCACTCATATTTCTTCGATTTGTAAAGAGCTTCCCACATGTAGGACAAGGTATTGTTCTTTCAGTATTATGAGTCTCATAGTGCTGTCTTAAGGCAAGCATATTTGAATATGCTTTTCCACATAATTCACATATTGGTTTCGATTCTGAAGTTCGTCTATGTAGTTTAGTATGTTCTCTTAATCTGCGTCTGCTCCGAAATACTTTCTTGCAAATATTACATTCATGGTGTTCATTCGCATGTATTTCTTTATGAAAGTTTAACTTTTTCAGAGTACTGAATTCAATTTCACAAATTTTACATTCATGCTTATATGTGTGTGGACCTGTTAATGTCATGTGCATCCTCAAGGATTTCCTTGAACGGAAAGATCGATTACAACTTCTGCATGAGAAAATTTTAGTATGATTCTCAGACTTTTCTGTTTGTCGGTCTTCAGTCGCACACAAATTGTTGCATTCCTTAGGATCAATATTATCTTGTGAATTTTGATTTTCTTTTTCGTATTTCTTAATTTTTTAAGTTTTGCTGCAGTTTCATCAACATTATTAATAGAAGAATTTTTTTGATCTTTTGAGTGAATTAACATTTTGTTATCTATACTCACCTCAAAGTTGAATGATTTTTCTTCTAGACTATTTAAATTAGTAGTACATTCAACTAGATCATTTTCATTATCATTGACGCCTAAAATCTCATTCTTGCACGGAGACTCTCCCAAATATTCAATTACATTTTTTTTATCATAAGTTTTCAATGTTTCATTTTCGTCACATATACTATCGTCTGTATTGTGCGTAGATAATTCATCATTAACCGAATAATTTCTGGATGTTAATGGATCTGAACATTGCACTTGTATCGCATCATCAATATTATAATCGCTACTTGTTACAACAGTCTCTCCCTTAATAATGTCAGGTTCTTCCTTTCTTCTGGTCATTTTTGTAGTGCTACGTAATTTAGACTCTGCTTCCAAAGCCGATGATTTGAAAAGCCATGAGGAATATAGTTTAGTTTTGCATTCGTTACATATGTGCGAAGGTAACCCATCATCTTCTTCTGCCTATAACACAATACGATGATACACTCTTAGTGATAGAAATATGAAATATTTAGTTTACTTCTCTAGTTATACATTCTATTAACATATCCGAGAGGGCCGTACCACCTATGAAATAGTTAAATAAATTTAAGTAATTGGTACCAGTTTTAAGGCAAGTTCTACATATGAAATGTATTTCGTTTTTGACTAACATATTGAGAAACAAATCAAATCAAGAAAAATATTTTTGTGGTTAAACCTGAATATTCGAGGAGCATAAATCACAGGTTACTGATGAACTGTTACTTTCTCGAACGTTACTTTCTCGAACGTTACGTGCTTATGTGATAACACGTATTTTACTAAGGAACTGTTAGAAATGCTATCCTGCTGTCGGTCGAATAAAATAAGGCTTGTATGGAAAGTAATAAATATTTTCTTTGTGTATGCATTTCAGTCATAACATTGTTGGGCACTGAGGGTAATTTTACTCTAACTTATATTTTTAGGAAAACAACAATATAAGTTGTTCCATTTGAATTGTGATTGTCACATGCTATATGTACACACAAAGAAAAAGATATGGGACAGAAACAATACCCTTCCGTCCTATTTTTTTTCTTTGAGTGTACATACATGGGTTGCTTTTGCTATATTTATCTTTTAATTCCTGATTTATTTCCACTTGTGGGTCAATAAAACAATAAACAATTAAATACCAATTTATTGCACAATATATAATAATATGTTTTCCTTAAATAATTTCTTCAGTGGAAGAAATTGACATTTAATATGTCAAATTACTAACTTGACAAACATATTATTATATGTTATGGAATAAATTGGTATTTAATTATTTATTGTTTTATTGACCTACAAGTGGAAATAAATCAGAAATTAAAAGATAAGCACATAAAGGTCAGAAAATATATATATTTTTTGCTATATTGTGAAATGAAATATTTGTCCCTAGAGATCTAAGGAATTTTGCACCCATAGTAGTAATTATAATTATGCTGTTTTGAACATAATAGAAAGTATCTATATAACAGTAAAGAGGCGAAACGAAAATCTTCTAAAACTATTTAGATAAAAGGAAAATGATTGGGATTTTATAATTTAATATCATTAACTTGTGTTTCTTTAAATGATTATCAAATTGCTGCTTATATCTACATTTATTCGGACACTTATCACACACAAATTTTGTTTCTTCAATATGTGTCAACATATGGCAATATAACATTCCATCATCTCCAAATATTTTAATTCAGAGTTTACATGGATACAGCTTCTCACCAGTGTCTATTAATACATGTCTTCTCTTTCTATTCGCAGTCTTAAAACCTTTATTGCAATGTTCACATATGTGAGTTTCACAATCTGTGTGAAATTTCAGGAGAGTCGACATGTTATATTGATTTGTGAAGAGCTTCCCACATGTAGTGCAAGGTATAGTTCTTTCAGTGTTATGAATTTCATAGTCTTTCCTTAAAGTAAATATATTTGAATACAGTTTCCCAGGTGAATATGTCGTTCAATATGTGCTTTAAGGCTAGATTGACTCATAAAGTTTGAAAATATTAAAATTTAATATCATTCATTTGTGTTTCTTTAAATGATTATCAAATTGCTGCTTATACCTACATTTATACGGACACTTATCACACACAAATTTTGTTTCCCCAGTGTGCGTCAACATGTGGCGACATAAAGTACCATCATCCTTAAATCTTTTAGCGCAGAGTTTACATGCATATGGCTTCTCACCAGTGTGTATTAATACATGTTTTTTCTTTGTCCCGGGACGTTTAAAACCTTTATTGCAATATTCACATATGTGGGATGCATGTGCAGTGTGAGATCTCAAGTGAGCTCTCATATTTCTTCGATTTGTAAAGAGTTTCCCACATGTAGGACAAGGTATTGTTCTTTCAGTATTATGAGTCTCATAGTGCTGTCTTAAGGCAAACATGTCTGAATATGCTTTTCCACATAATTCACATATTGGTTTCGATTCTGAACTTCGTCTATGTAGTTTAGTATGTTCTTCTAATCTATATCTGCTACGAAATGCTTTCTTGCAAATATCACATTCATGGCATTCATTCGAATGAATTTGTTCATGAGAGTTTAACTGTCTGAAATTATTGAATTCAATTTCACAAATTTGACATACATACTTATATTTGTGTGTTAATCTCATGTGGATACTCAAGGATTTGCTTGAACGGAAAGATCGATTACAACTACCGCATGAGAAAATTTTAGTATGATTCTCAGACCTTTTTGTTTGTTGGTCTTCAGTCGCACACGAATTGTTGCATTCCTTAGTATCAATATTATCTTGTGACTTTTGATTAAATTCATTTTTCATATTTCTTGATTTTTTAAATTTTACTGCAGCTTCATCATCATTATTCACAGAAGCATTTTTTTGTTCTTTTGAGTGAATTAACATTTTGTTATCTATAGTCACCTCAAAGTTGAATGATTTTTCTTCTAGACTATCTAAATTTGTAGTACATTCAACTAGATCGTTTTCATTATCATTGACACCTGAAATCTTATTCTTGCAAGGAAACTCTCCCAAATATTCAATTACATCTTTTTCGTCATAAGTTTTCGATATTTCCTTTTCATCACATATACTAACGTTTGTATTGTATGTAGATAATTCATCATTAACCGAATAATTTCTGGGTGTTAATGGATCTGAACATTGCACTTGTATCGCATCATCAATATTATAATCGCTACTTGTTACAACAGTCTCCGCCTTAATAATGTCAGGTTCTTCATTTCTTCTCGTAGTTTTTATATTGCTACGTAATTTAGACTCTGCTTCCAAAGCCGATAATTTGAAAACCCAAGAGGAATATAGTTTAGTTTTGCATTCGTTACATATGTGCGAAGGTAACCCATCATCTTCTTCTGCCTATAACATAAGAGGATGATACACTCTTAGCGAGAGAAATATAAAATATTACTCTACTTCTCTAGTTACACATTCTATTAACATATCCGAGAGTGCTGTACCACCTTCGAAATAGTTAAATAAATTTATGTAATTGGTACCAGTTTTAAGGCAAGTTCTACATATGAAATGTATTTCGTTTTTGACCAACATATTTAGAAACAAATCAAATCAAGAAAAATATTTTTGTGGTTAAAATTGAATATTCGACGAGCATAAATCACAGGTTACAGATGGGCTATTATTTGTGGAACTGTTACTTTCTCGGAATGTTACTTGTTTATGTGATAGCTTGTATTCTCGGGGTAGAATCTCTTATGGCAAAGTTGGGGCAAACATGAGTAGTACATGACTAAGCCCACGAGATGTCGTTGGGAGTAGTACGCCGTAAGTGCGCAGGTGCCATCAGGATTCGTTGTACGCTGTTTTGACAGACATCTTGAATGAATGAATGAATAGCTGTATTTCTTTTCGCTGTATCTAATATTTTCATAGCATTTGGGTAACACAATAGCTATTTCTATATCTTCATAGCGTTTGTGTGAAAGATATTGTAGTTTTATGTAGTTTTTCTATATCTTCTCATCGCGTTTGTATGACAGATAGTGTAGTTTTTCGTAGTTTTTCTATCTCTTCATAGCGTTTGTGTGAAAGATATTGTAGCTCTGCGTAGTTCTTCTATTGTCTAAGACCCGATATAACTTGTTAAAAGTTTTAAAATCGTGTTTTATTTTCCCGCATTTACAATTATGTCCAAAAATATACAAATTTCTGTATTAATGCATAGACTTATTGTATATTTCTAATAAAAACAAGATATGTTTATACAATATAGTTGTTCGTTTCACCGTTATTAACGGAGATTAATTTAGAAATCTAGTTCATCTTACTACTCACTGGTAGATGAACTAGGCATCTGAATTAATCTCTGTTAATAGCGGTGAATGAACACAAATTTTCATAATACATGATTTAAATAATTCATATTACCCGCCTTTTCGATTTAGTTCATGACTAAGGACGTAAGAGGGAGTACGTGTACTTTGCTCCAAGTGTTTACACGTGAGTTTCCGATCTATTTGTACCTTATCTATGCTTGTATTTTACTAAGTAACAGTTAGAAATGCTATCCTGCTATCGGTCGAATAAAATAAGGATATGTATGAAAAGGAATAAATATTTTCTTCTTTGTGGATGCATTTCAGTCATAAGATTGTTGGGCACTGGGAGTAATTTTATTCTAACTTATATTATTAGGAAAACAATATACTATATCATGAGCGTCGTTACTGGAATTTCTAAGAGGGGTCAAGAAAAACTTGACCGTATAATAGTTTAAGTACATACAACCACATGTTAGGTACATAGATTCAGTCGTATATAGCATTTGGAATAAATACATTCATTTGCAAGGAAAGCGTTAAAAATTCTCAATTGATTTATTATTTGCGTTTATGTTCGGTGTTTCGTTTTTAGGCAACGGTCAGAGGAGGGCAAATGCGCCCTCTTGCCCCTGGTAAACGACGCCCTTGTACTATCTTAGCTGCCCCATTTGAATTGTGATTGTCACATGCTATATGTATGTACAGTGATGTGCTTTAGTAGTGACTCACCCGTCGAGGGTAGTCGGCTTTCTATCGTCGTACATAAGGGCACAGAATAAACCATGAATAAACAGAAAGGAAAAGCCTTAAAATTGATGTCATGGTTTTTGTGCGCATGACTGACAGACACAATTTCTAAAGTAATGTACAAATATTCCTGGAATGTTGTTTACATGTTAACTGTTTGTTTGAAACTGTTCGGAGTTCAAACATATCTAATCTAGATGTTTGAAATCAAATTCAAACTTTTCCGCCAACATTCTTGGACATATTTTCAAAATGGCATCAATAGCCTCAAGGTCACTCAGAATCGTCAATAAAACATCAAAGGTTCCGACAAACTTGTCCTTTCTGTTTATTCTGTGATAAAGAGTATATCTATGGCAGTTTGAGTCAGTACTAAAGCACGTTACCGTACACATAAAGAAATAATACAGGCTGTCCAGGCAATAAAAAAACGGAATAGCAGAATTGGGAAGCTGTAATGCTAAAAAGTATAAATCCAAAATATAAAGTCTTTATTCATATACAGCCGAAAAAAAAAGAATTCAATGTCCCTTATGCCAGCCCTGGACGAGTTCTGTATAGAGCGAATGGAAATCGCATGCATGCATGTACTTATGTTGAGCCAAAAATGTAATGCCGATAGATGCACAGATGTTCCGTATATTTTAAAGGGCCAACATAAATTTATGCATAGTTATCGACATGGCTTTTACAACGCAAGAATTATGGAATATGATGTATCTGTACGATAAACCAGGTGGAAACGGAAGAGCAGTTGAACGTTTATATGCGGAACATTTTCCTAATCGCAGGCGTCCGTCATATCAAGTGATTATGGACACCTTGTTTAGGTTAAGATAACGAGGAACACTGTATCCACGCTACGAAGGTAGGGGTGGTGAAAGAACACGGAGAGTTTTACGTGCGGAAATGGAGTTCTTAGATATGGTAGATACGAATCCACGTATAAGTACGCGAACTGCGGCGACGCAACTTGGAGTATCCCGATTAACGGTTCATCAGATCCTCTGCGAGAACTTGCTGCATCCATATCTGCAACGGGTGCAAGCTCTAACACCACAGGATCGTCCGGCACGTACCTATTAGACTCTGCACCTAGTTTCGACAAAAGCAAGCAAGAGATGGGGAGTTTTGTGGCGTCTTCTCTATCAGCTGTTACCTACCACAGACCCATTCTTCAAGCGCAGTACTACTGTACAGTTTTAAAACCACAAATCTCTTTCATTGACGGCGGTAAAGTCGGTCAGCCATGTAAAGAGCAGGTCGACCACATATCTAGGTTATCGATACGCGTTGGACAAATACATTACAAGAAGCGTCTTATCAACAGTGTTGCTGTTTTCGTATAAATATACGTATAGGTCAACGTTCTTCCTTATTTTGCAAACGTTTGCATTGCATTCTTATGTCTGTATTTATGAATATAAATTCATAGGCAGGTCCGTAATCCAAATTTCTTATCTAAAAAAAAATTCAAAAATTTACAAAAAGTAAATTTTTTATTTCATTATTACAAATATTTAGGTTTGTTGCTGTTAGCACTTTTCGTCATGCTTCCCCGTCTTTTTATCGCTCGGACAGCCTGTATTATGGGACAGAAACGGAGGGTCGTCTACCAGCTGATTCTATTACAGCGGTGCCATATCTACATAATTCTATAAATCGGTTGCTTGATTTTATTTTAATATAAATTGAAAATTGGGCTTCATACACATATTTCGACAAATGTTTTATATCTGCATATACAATTTTGTATAATATTCCATATTAACTTCCGAATCTCTATTCCCGTTTACCTTGATAGGAGAATAGATATTACTCGATTAATTTTTAGATTTAATTACTGAAATTTGATACGAACATTCAAAATACGTCTACACATCTGTGTATGAAGCTCAATTTTATAATACGTTTTAAATGAATTATAAAAACATTATAGTAAGAAACAAGTTAAGTGTGACAACATCGTCAGCTGCTTTTTTTTTCTTTGAGTGTACATACATGGGCTTTACATGGGTTGCTTTTGCTATATTGTCAAATGAAATATTTATCCCTATATAGAGACCTAAGTAATTTTGCCCCCATAGTAAATAATTATAATTATACTATTTTGAACATAGAAAGTATCTATATAATAGTAAAGGGGCGAAGGGGGCGAAACGAAAATCTACTAGAAATATATAGATAAAAGGAAAATGATTGGGATTTTATAATTTAATATCATTTACTTGTGTTTCTTTAAATGATTATCAAATTGCTGCTTATATCTACATTTATACGGACACTTATCACACACAAATTTTGTTTCCCCAGTGTGCGTCAACATGTGGCGACATAAAGTACCACTATCGTTAAATCTTTTATCGCAGAGTTTACATGCATACGGCTTCTCACCAGTGTGTATCAATACATGTTTTTTCTTTATCTCAAGACGTTTAAAACCTTTATTGCAATATTCACATATGTAGGATGCATGTGCAGTGTGAGATCTCACATGAGCTGATAAATTTTTTCGATTTGTAAAGAGCTTCCCACATGTAGGGCAAGGTATCGTTCTTTCAGTATTATGAGTCTCATAGTGCTGTCTTAAGGCAAACATATTTGAATATGCTTTTCCACATAATTCACATAAGGTAAACCGGGGGAATATGGCAACATGGGTAATATGCCACACTAACACGTTACGCATCTTAGTTCCGATAACTGCAACTTCCTAGCGCTGTAAGCTTAGAGAGTTTGTTAGTCGGCCATTGAATCACCGTAAACGGCATGTGCTTTGCTGCAGTACACACATAAATCGAGTTTTGGTGAAAACTTTAAGGTAGGTGCTAAAATAATTACTCCATAAGTTTTTCAATGCCTGTATTTAACTGAATTTTATATAAAACCCATCTATTATAGCGTGATCGTTGTTATAACGTGCGGTTATATATCTCAGCCCGTCTCAATGCGTACGTACTGACCGCCATGAGACTTTGTTGTGTTTGAGTTAGTGGCATTTATTTTCATATGCATATTTTGGGGTAATACGCAACACCTCTGTTGGGTAATATGCCGCATGCACGGTAGATGCGGCGTATTACCCCACATTTTTACATTGATACATTTGATACCTTATACTTAACTTATATAAAATGTTTTGGTTGTGATTGTTACAGAATGCCTCGAAATTACGTAAAGAGAAATTTGCGAGCACAATGGAGTCTGGCAAACTTGCAGGCGGCAATTGCGGATATCAGAGACAAGAAAGCATCTATTAGGGAAATATCCCGGACATACAAGGTACCAGTACGTACTTTAATGCGGCGAATAAAAGCTAACGATATGGAGCCATCAAAACTGGGCAGAAAAAGTACATTGGGCACAGAAAATGAAAAGCAACTGGTTCATTATATTAAACAATTAGAAAAATGTAACTTTCCAGCTACGATGCGTGATATTCAGATTTTGGCATATAAGTTTGTGATCAAGAACGGCATAACAAACCGTTTCAACCACGTTAAACAGCACGCAGGCTATGATTGGATTATTGGATTTTTAAAAAGACACCCAGAAATAACAATTAGAAAGGCGCAAGGGCTGTCAATTGCCCGGATGAAAGGCATGAATAAGGAAGAAGTTGACGATTACTTTGATCTTTTGAGGAATATTTTCGATGAACATGGATTTTACAACTGCCCCAGAAAAATATATAATGTTGACGAAACCGGTGTACAGCTTAATAATCCTCCAGATAAAGTACTTGCGTCCAAAGGAGCAAAAGCCGTATGCTCACTGACAAGCGCTGAAAAGGGGGAAACAATTACGGTGCTGACCTGTGTAAATGCTGAAGGGCATTTCCTTCCACCTTATTGCATTTTCAAAGGGAAAAATAAAAAACCGGAATTTGAAGATGGGTTACCACCAGGAGGGCAAGTGATAATGGGTGAAAAGAGCGCTTATGTTACATCAGCTATCTTTCTAAAGTGGCTTCAAAACGTATTTGTACCTAGAAAAGATCCAGGAAAAGTACTTTTGATACTTGATGGCCATTCTTCTCATGTCTCAGATCCAGATGTACTAGATTATGCCGCAAGTAAAGATGTGATTCTTATGTGTCTTCCAAGCCACACTACCCATTATTTGCAACCCTTGGATAGGTCTTTTTTTAAGCCACTAAAGACATACTGGCGTGATGCTTGTTCTTCGTGGATACGGAACAATGTAGGCAGGAAACTCACTCGTTACCAGTTCCCTACCCTTATTAATTCTGCTTGGTCCAAAGCTGCCACGGTACAAAATGGAGTGTCAGGTTTCAAGGCTTGTGGTATTTACCCACTGGACAAATCAATTATTCCAGATTATGCTTTCCGCTATGATGAAAATAAATCGACATCTGCTTCTGCATATCCAGGAATTTCTGTTGCGGCCGCAGCTTCACCTACGTTGACGGCGACTGCTCCTGCTACCCCAGAAGTGATTACTTCTATTCCTGAATTGACAATTGCTCCTGGGGACCAAGATATTACCACCGAATCTTTATTACTAACTGCTCCTATCGTTTTAAAAAATATTACTGCTATTCCCTCTACCAGCTTTTACAATATTCAAAGAATCCCCACAATTTCTTGTCCCGGTGGAAGTGCTTCTCACCGCAAGCAACATGCACAAATTTTGACGTCTCCTGATGTGATTGCTGCCAAACGCACAAATAAAGAAAAACTTAAAGCTGCTGCTGAAAAAAGAGCTCAAAATGCTACTAAAAAAGAAATCGCAGGGCACTAAAATCAAAACAAATCCAAAACCGACTGTTATGAAGAAAAAGAAAAACCAAAAAGTCCGAAAGCGGAAAGAATCTTCAAGCAGTTCTGCTTCTTCTGTTGAAATGGATCTACACTCAACTGACGATGATCAAGATATCATTGATGAAAGTCAGTATTGTAAACATTGTAATGGCTACTATTTTGATAAGAAAGGCCCAAAATGTGACTGGTTGCAGTGCATAAAATGTTTACGCTGGGTTCACGAAATTTGCACAAGTTCTGCGCAATATTGCGAAGACTGTTCTCCATAAATTTTTACTTTTTGTCTTTAAGATTATTTTAAGAATTACTACCTAAATATTACTATTAAAAGTTTATTTCATTTATTTCGAATTTGATTGTGTCCATAGACCCTGTTGCCATATTACCCAGGTGGGTGTTGCCATATTCCCGAGGTCTTGGGGTAATATGGCATTTTCTCTTTTTTCTTTAATTACATTTTTTTTGTGCCATTCATTTTTTATTAGACGACGACTGCTACTATGGGTTACTTTATTCGTCATACTATCTATTAAGCATTACAATTCAGCTCAGATGTTAAAACTTTTTGTGCCAGCATCACTAAAAATAATTGTTGCCATATTCCCCCGGTTTACCTTATTGGTTTCGATTCTGAACTTCGTCTATGTAGTTTAGTATGTTCTCTTAATCTACGTCTGCTCCGAAATACTTTCTTGCAAATATTACATTCATGGTGTTCATTCGCATGTATTTCTTTATGAAAGTTTAACTTTTTCAGAGTATTGAATTCAATTTCACAAATTTTACATTCATACTTATTTGTGTGTGGACCTGTTAATGTCATGTGCATTCTCAAGGATTTCCTTGAACGGAAAGATCGATTACAACTTCTGCATGAGAAAATTTTAGTATGATTCTCAGACTTTTCTGTTTGTCGGTCTTCAGTCGCACACGAATTGTTGCATTCTTTAGGATCAATATTATCTTGTGAATCTTGATTAATTTTTTTTTGTATTTATTAATTTTTTAAGTTTTGCTGTAGTTTCATCGTCATTATTAATAGAAGAATTTTTTGATCTTTTGAGTGAATTGACATTTCGTTATCTATACTCACCTCAAAGTTGAATGATTTTTCTTCTAGACTATTTAAATTAGTAGTACATTCAACTAGATCATTTTCATTATCATTGACCCCTAAAATCTCATTCTTGCACGGAGACTCTCCCAAATATTCAATTACATCTTTTTCGTCATAAGTTTTCGGTATTTCATTTTCATCACATATACTATCGTCTGTACTGTGTGTAGATAATTCATCATTAACCGAATAATTTCTGGATGTTAATGGATCTGAACATTGCACTTGTATCGCATCATCAATATTATAATCGCTACTTGTTACAACAGTCTCTCCCTTAATAATGTCAAGTTCTTCGTTTTTTCTCATTATTTTTGTAGTGCTACGTAATTTAGACTCTGCTTCCAATGCCGATGATTTGAAAACCCAAGAGGAATATAGTTTGGTTTTGCATTCATTACATACATGTGAAGGTAACCCATCATCTTCTTCTGCCTATAACACAATAGGATGATACACTCTTAGTGATAGAAATATAAAATATTTAGTTTACTTCTGTAGTTATACATTCTATTAACATATCCGAGAGGGCTGTACCACCTATGAAATAGTTAAATAAATTTAAGTAATTGGTACCGGTTTTAAGGCAGGTTCTACATATGAAATATGTTTCGTTTTTGACTAACATATTTAGAAACAAATCAAATCAAGAAAAATATTTATGTTGTGGTTAAAATTGATTCTAGGAGCATAAATCACAGGTTACTGATGGGATATTTTTTGTAGAACTGTTACTTTCTCGCAAGGAGCATATCATATAAGAGTGACGCATTCCACGTTAAAAATTGGACCCTTACGCTAGCACACTCTGACGGGCATATGGCGTACTAAATTCGTAAACAACCACGATGGCGGCATTTTTAAATTACTATAATATTTTCTTTTGGTACTAAATATGCTCTAAATGCGTGTTTCGATCTTATTTGATCTCATCAGTGCGATATATCTATAAATATAGAAATCACAGACACGTATTTACGTGCATATAAATAAAAATTAATTGAATTACTTAATTTGTGTCTTAGACATGCATACGCTGCCTAACCTTTCTCGAGTTTCGATTCTTGGATCTATCATTAGAAGACTAACAAATATCATGAAATTTCCTGATAATTAAACTCATAGATATATTTAACAATTGTTCTTGAACTAAAGGTTGATCGTTGTTAACACAAGTGTACCATGAAAAACTAATCTTTCGCAAAGTTACCAACAATTTTTTCTGAATAGAATTTACATGATCAAACGATTTCAACAACACAACCATTCTATCGTAAATGTTATTAATATGTAATACCAAACTAAGAGTGGGATAAAGAAAACTAAAAGTATGATGGAGTTCTACATTAGCAGAAAATAAAAAAGATTTACAAACCTATCACCTTCAGGTAAATTAAGCTTTCTTAGAAAAAATCCACATATGTATGTACATAAGGTGACAACTTGATAATTTAAATCATTTTATCATTAATTGGAACATTTAGAGAAGAATCTTCTAATTCATTCTTATTCAACATACTATTTCTACCACTTTCAGGTTCAATAGAAGTCATATATGATTGTAGATGAGATATGTCCACTATCTTGCTCACAATTGAATCCGATAGAATGAGAAGACACAAAATTATTTAAAATACAAGTTTTAAAATTGGCAATAAATTGATGAAAACTTGGATTTGTATTAAGACCATAACACTGACATAATACACCAAGCAGATTCTCTAAGCGATCTTGATTAATGATCTTGTTTGCAAGTGTCCAGTTTATTGCACAAGAAAATAAAACCTCGAAGAATATGAATCCAACTCACTTTCACTGGTAGTGATTTTATGACAGTACTGTAGGGAAGTTTCAAGTACGGTGTGCTACTTAAACTTACGTAACTTTCAAATTGATAGTGCTCAATTTTTTCAAGGCTTTCATACTACAATTTTAAGTATTCTGATTTACAAGTCACACAACAAGTCTATGATTGGAGCCTAAATCTGCATAACTTAGAACTTTGAATAGAGTTTAACCATACCTGTTCTCTATCATTAGAAGGGAGGGTGAAAAAATGTCTATTTTGATAACCCGAATCGGGTAAAATATTGAAATAATATTGACTTTCGCAACCTGGAATTTTACATTTATATTTGTGTACACTTGAAAAAGTCTTAAAAATAAATTTTTACCTAATTATTACAATGAATTATTACTCCAGTAACAATTAATCAAATAAAACAACAAGTACGAATAACAAAACTTACCCAAAACTTCTTACTGTTTTCTTTATAACCATATAACCTCACAAAATAATTTGTAAACACTACTAATTTGTAGATATTTTCGTTACCATGCACTGTTGCCATATCGCACACTTTTATAGCTAACCATATTTATTCAGATTTCTTGTTAATAAGAACAATAAAAAAACGATTTTTTCACAATAACGCTAAAAACTTTCTCATTCTTCATATTAAAACCTTCTTTGATGTTTGATTATCATCCCTTTAGATACAAAGCTTACAAAGATTTGGCAACAATACAATATTTAGTACTCCATATGACTCAAAGATAGCGCGCACATCTTGCCCGAAATAAAGTCACTAGATATATAAAGTACCGCAATAATAGGTAAAGAACATGTGTTAGAGAGAGAAGTACATTTTGGACCCAAAATGGCGGTTTTACTTTGCTGTCATATGCCAAATATTTTTTGACGTTTACAAAATTGACGGTGTTGTTTTGCATAATCAGATGTGATAATCTGTGAAAAAGCATGTTAAATGTAAAAACAAATTCGTGATTTTTTATCTGAAAATACCACATTATCACATAAATTTACATTATCTACAAATTGTTGCGTCAATCCCTATCTTTGCTGCTTGTTAACTTCCGTTAAGTATATTTTGTTAGTTGCACATGTATTTTTCAATTCACTATTTTTAATTCTGCGGCGCATAGTATAAATTGAAGTAACGAAATTTATTTGTTCCCGTGCACTAATTGCTGTTTCGAATGGGTTCTCACGCAGGAAATTTTGTAAATTTGTGTCTTTCTGTTGAGTCGAAACATTGCACCTTCCATGCAGATCCTTGCCTCCTGTCAATTGATTCAAATTCAATAAGTTTCCTCTTTTATCACACTATTCGGCAGCTATAGTCCTTATATATTGGAACACCATCGGTCAATCTGACTTGTAACATCACTTTTTTGTGGGCACTCAATTTCGGCATGTTTTAGCTTTAAATTAACCCCTGTCACTTTTGACATTTGTTTCCATTTTATCGAGCAAGTTTACATTAGGAGAAATTCCTATGTCCCAAGATTTTTTGACATATATAATATCCAATAACTTTTTTATAAAACTTGTATGCATTTTATTCATTTCTAAACAGGCGTAACGTAACTTCAAACTTTCTGGACAGAGTATTTTCATCAACTCCGAAAGTGTAGCAATGAACTACACGGACTGCATAAAAATAAGAAAAATACATTCGAATTCACCGCGCTCGTTTGGACCCAAAATGGCGGTATATTGCGGTACTTTATATATCTAGTGACTTTAGCCCGAAATTTCAAATTTGAACGAAATACCCGTGCTTTCTCGAAACGTTACTTGTTTATCTGATAACACGTATTTTACTAAGGAACTGTTAGAAATGCTATCCTGCTATTGGTCGAATAAAATAAGGCTTGTATGGAAAGTAATAAATATTTTCTTTGTGTATGCATTTCGGTCATAAGATTGTTAGGCACTGAGGGTAATTTTATTCTAACTTATATTTTTAGGAAAACAAGAATTGTTACCGAGCGGCTCAGTCTGATGAACGCGACCAATAATGTTGTCACCATTTGAATTGTTACATTGATTGTCACATTAGATGTATGTACAGTTATGTGCTTTAGTAGTGACTCACCCCTCGAGGGCAGTCGGCTATTTATCGCTATACCAATACATAAGGCATTGAGCTAGTATACTAAGAAGACGCTATGAAGCATATTTCTTGTATGTTCAAAACGGCACACTGGGCGGGGCTTAAGTGGTTTACCAATATGGCTGCCTTACCAGGTCTGCTTACGACCCTGCACATTGCTTTTATGTGAAACACTGACCTATGAAATGTTATTTTCGACGAATTCTTCTTGTTAACGCTGTTTCTACTCTTGCAACTAGGTAGAGCACAAGAAACCATTATGTCTTGTAGTAGTTTACTATATAATATAACTGTAAGAACTGAAATAATACAACCATACATGACTAGACTAGAATCTACGTATTTGACGTAAAATGGTGTATCAATATGGCCGACCTGCGCCGTTTTAGCCACGTGATAGCGTCTCCCTACTTATTCTATCTCAATGACATAAGGGCTATATTTATAGTTTTACGGCACTTTGAGTCAGTAGTAAAGCACGTCACTGTACACACAAAGAAAAAATACAAGATGTTCAGGCAATAAAAAGACGGAATAGCAGAATAAATTGGGAAGCTATATGCTAAAAAGTATAATTCCAAAATATAGTCTTTATTCGTACGCAAACAGCAGAAAAAAAAGAACTCAATGTCCATTATGCCGGGCCTGGACGAGCTCTGTATAGAGCTGGCGGTACGAAATGAACGAGAAACCAATCACAGCGCGTCAAATAATCACGTGATTATTTGACGTGATTATGTGATGTGCTGTGATTGGTTTCTCGTTCATTTCGTAGCCGAGCTGAGCTAAACGAGCTGTGCGAAAAAATTCGCTAAGACAGCTTTATGTGGAGGAATTATGGAATACGATGTATCTGTACGATGAAACAGGTGGAAACGGAAGAATAGTTGAACGTTTATATGCGTTTTCCTAATCGCAGGCGTCCGTCATATCAAGTGATTATGGACATCGTGTTTAGGTTAAGAGAACGAGGAACACTGCATCTACGCTACGAAGGTAGGGGTGGTGAAAGAACACGGAGAGTTTTACGTGAGGAAATGAAGCTCTTAGATCTGGCAGATGCAAATCCACGTATAAGTACGCGAGCTGCGGCGACGCAACTTGGAGTATCTCCATCGTCGGTTCATCAGATCCTCCGCGAGAACTTGATGCATCCATATCACCTGCAACGGGTGCAAGCTCTAAGACCATCCGGAACGTATTAGACTTTGCACCTGGTTTCGACAAAAGCAAGCAAGAGACGGGAACCTGGAGGAGGACACCTCGTATATGAGACAGAAAGGGAGGGTCGTCTACCAGCTGATTATATTACAGCGGTGCCATATCTACATAATTCTATAAATCGTTTACTTGATTTTATTTTAATATAAATTGAAAATTGGGCTTCATACACATATTTCAACAAATGTTTTATATCTGCATATACAATTTTGTATAATATTCCATATTAACTTCCGAATCTCTATTCCCGTTTACCTTGATAGGAGAATAGATATTACTCGATTAATTTTTAGATTTAATTACTGAAATTTGATATGAGCATTCAAAATACGTCTACACATGTGGGTATGAAGCTCAATTTTATAATACGTTTTTAATGAATTATAAAAACATTATATTATGAAACAAGTTAAGTGTGGCAACATCGCCAGCTGGCAAACCGTAGTCGGGCCTCTTAACTGTCGTATTGCTTTTTTTGCTTTGAGTGTACATACATGGGTTGGCGAGGACGAACTTCAAGAGGCTGGAAGTACTACATAATAGGATGCTGCGAATGATTGCGGGGGCCCCATGGTTCGTCCGCAATCAACAGATTCGTGACGACCTGGGGGTTCCTTCCCTCAAGCAATTTATGCTTGGACTGGCCGAGAAGACGTTGGAAAGGATTCATAGATCTGAAAATCCAGTGATCAACAGACTATCAACCTTGGATCCGGACAGACCACCTCCTATGATCCACGTCAGGAGAGCTATGGCACTGGCCGAAGACGCCGCAGCATAGTGTAACGACAACCGACGCAAGAACACCACCATCTATCATCTCCCTGCCTTGAAGCAGCGAAGACCTAGTTATCTATTCAACCAGCCCTTGAAGGGAGTTCATGAAGAATAAATGGGTCAAGAACCTTGTTCGGCCTTAGCAGGGGTGTGATTGACCATAGGATACATGGGTTGCTTTTGCTATGTTGTCAAATGAAATATTTATCCCTATATAGATCTAAGGAATTTTGCCCCCATAGTAAATAATTATAATTATGCTAATTTGAACATAGAAAGTAGCTATATAATAGTAACGGGGCGAAACGAAAATCTTCTAAAACTATTTTGATAAAAGAAAAATGATTGGGATTTTATAATTTAATATCATTTACTTGTGTTTCTTTAAATGATTATCAAATTGCTGCTTATATCTATATTTATACGGACACTTATCACACACAAACTTAGTTTCTCCAGTATGTGTCAACATGTGGCGATATAACGTTCCATTATCTACAAATTTTTATCCCAGAGTTTACATGGATGCGGTTTCTCACCAGTGTGTATTAATACACGTCTTCTCTATTCATAGTCTTAAAACCTTTATTGCAATATTCACATATGTGAGTTTCACAAGCTGTGTGAAATTTCAGCTGAGCCGACATGTTATTCTGATTTGTAGAGCTTTCCAGATATAGAGCAAGCTATAGCTCTTTCAGTGTTATGAGTTTCATAGTGTTTCCTTAAAGTAAATATAGTTGAATACAGTTTTCCACATAATTCACATATCAGTTTCGATTCTGAAGTTTGAGTATGTCTATCAATATATTCTTTAAGGCTAGATCGACTCATAAATTTTAAAAATGATATTAAAATTTAATATCATTCATTTGTGTTTCTTTAAATGATTATCAAATTGCTGCTTATATCTACATTTATACGGACACTTATCACACACAAATTTTGTTTCCCCAGTGTGCGTCAACATGTGGCGACATAAAGTACCAGTATCGTTAAATCTTTTATCGCAGATTTTACATGCATACGGCTTCTCACCAGTGTGTATTAATACATGTTTTTTCTTTATCTCAAGATATTTAAATCCTTTATTGCAATATTCACATATGTAGGATGCATGTGCAGCGTGAGATCTCGCATGAGCTCTCATATTTTTTTGATTTGTAAAGAGCTTCCCACATGTAGGGCAAGGTATCGTTCTTTCAGGATTATGAGTTTCATAGTGCTGTCTTAAGCCAAACATATTTGAATATGCTTTTCCACATAATTCACATATTGGTTTCGATTCTGAAGTTCGTTCATGTACTTTAGTATGTTCTTTTAATTTACGTTTGCTCCGAAATACTTTCTTGCAAATATCACATTCCTGGCATTCATTCGTATGAATTTCTTCATGATGGTTTAACTGTCTGAAAGTATTGAATTCAATTTCACAAATTTGACATACGTACTTATATTTGTGTGTTAATCTCATGTGCATTCTCAAGGATTTCTTTGAACGGAAAGATCGATTACAACTACTGCATGAGAAAATTTTAGTATGATTCTCAGACTTTTCTGTTTGTTGGTCTTCAGCCGCACACGAATTGTTGCATTCCTTCGAATCAATATTATCTTGTGAATTTTGATTAAATTCTTTTTTGCTATTTCTTAATCTTTTAAGTTTTGCTGCAGCTTCGTCATTATTAATAGAAGAATTTTTTTGATCTTTTGAGTGAATTAACATTTTGTTATCTATACTCACCTCAAAGTTGAATGATTTTTCTTCTAGACTATTTAAATTAGTAGTACATTCAACTAGATCATTTTCATTATCGTTGACCCCTAAAATCTCATTCTTGCATGGATACTCTCCCAAATATTCAATTACACCTTGTTCGTCATAAATTTTGGATGTTTCATTTTCATTGCATATATCATCGTCTGTATTGTGTGTAGATAATTCATCATTAACCGTATAATCTCTGTATGTAAATGGATCTGCATGTTGCCCTTGTATTGCATCATCAATATTATAATCGCTACTTGTTACAACAGTCTCTCCCTTAATAACCTCAGGTTCTTCGTTTCTTCTCGTCATTTTTGTAGTGCTACGTAATTTAGACTCTGCTTCCAATGCCGATGATTTGAAAAGCCAAGAGGAATATAGTTTAGTTTTGCATTCGTTACATATGTGCGAAGGTAACCCATCATCTTCTTCTGCCTATAACACAATACGATGATACACTCTTAGTGATAGAAATATAACCCATCATCTTCTTCTGCCTATAACACAATACGATGATACACTCTTAGTGATAGAAATATGAAATATTTAGTTTACTTCTCTAGTTATACATTCTATTAACATATCCGAGAGGACTGTACCATCTATGAAATAGTTAAATAAATTTAAGTAATTGGTACCAGTTTTAAGGCAGGTTCTACATATGAAATATGTTTCGTTTTTGACTAACATATTTAGGAACAAATCCAATCAAGAAAAATATTTATGTTGTGGTTAAAATTTAATATTAGTATTTAGAAGCAGTAATCACAGGTTAGCTCAGCTGGGCAGCGAAATAAACGAGAAACCAATCACGGCACGTCAAATAATCACGTGTTCAGCGAAGCGCAGCGCGACTACAAAAGCTGGTCAAAAGTTTGTACTGCTGCATTTATCCTTATCTAACGCATGGTCATTCAGTATTCAGTTATCCTTTTTACTCTCTTTGTAAAATGTTTGTAGAGGCGCTGGTGAGAATGCTAATTATTATAGAAAACTGTAAATTTGTTAAGATTGAAAATAATACAGATGAAAGCATAAGCGGAACAAAGTTAATTTTCAGTAATAAATTTTAAAAACTATCAGTCATATTGGTCATATTTGATACTGACAAATATCGATCTTGCCATTTGATTTGTAAGTGAAAATTTACTCGTTCATGTTTTTATTCTGTTTATTTCAAGCCAAGGTGGGCTGCACACGTTATCTGTAGCTTATTAGCTATAGATTTATTATAGGTTTGTTCCTACAACGTTGGAAACAGGTCGGTGATGGAAGAGCACATGCGTTATATAAGAAGTGCGTTCCAACAACTTCGAACTAAAGATCACGTACGGCAGGTCAGACGTTCCAACAAATTTTCTGTGATTTGCCGACAGTTTGCCGGCTATCAGAACGATTTGAAGATTTTTTTCAAATCGACGTAATACAATTGCAACGCATGCGCCTTGTCATCACATCTAGGTAGTTGGTAGTTTGTGTTCTCAACCGTTCCAACAAGTACTTTGAATCGCCTAATCCGAAACTTGTCTGCAACCAAGCATGCGCAGTAGAGCGATACATACACTTGTCACCGACTAGTTGCCAATATTTTGTTGGAACAAACCTTATAAACCACATTTTTAAAAATTTTTCCTGCGATGACTGTCGTGATCCTTCCGGTGACAACATACTTCTATGTAACCAATTTATTACTAATAGGGAATTTACAACAACAATTAGATTTTGCCTTTGTTTCATGCGAATTGCATCGCGATTTCATGAAAAAATGTGTAATAGGCAGTGGCGGATACAGGCACGTGGCCCCCTCACCCCCCAAACGACTCGACTGTATACTAGATAAAACATACTATTTCTAACAGAAAAATATTTTTAAATATCGCATTTAAACCCTAATGTTTAATGAAATAAAAACAATAGATTTACTACCGAGTAACCATTTTGAAACATTTCTTACGCTCAAAATAAGTTTAACCTGCTCGACAAGTTCTTGCGTACGCCTATATTTTAGTTAAATATACTTCAAAAACCACCTCCGTGGGTTTTAAATTTCAAAAATTTTCCCCGGACACCCCTTTACCCGGGGCGGTATTCCATACCCCTGGTTTTGCCCCTCCCCGAAATGTTTTTCTGGATGCACCGCTGGTAATAGAGGGTACTTGCAGGATAGCCATTCCTTCGTACTGCAGAAGGGAGATACAAATTCCATAATTAATCTATTTATATACAAGTATCTCACGTCTTGATAAGTAAATAAATAATTCATAAGTAGAAGTGTGTACTTTCATAAATTCTCATACAAATAGTTATTTCTAATCATTTTTACATATTTGATTGACAATATTACTGTTTATATCTAATTATTACAGCAAACAATACGTAAACAGTGACACTGTCAAATGTATTCATTAATACATTTATTATTGTTATTAACAAAATATATCTATTTAAATTATGGCGGGAAAAACTTAAGCGACATCTACAATCATTTTATAGTGGCTTTCGATTTGTGCACCGTACAGCTCCGGAGCTGTTCCGAGTCACCTATCTGCCGTTCTATTTTGCCATGTGACTCGCACTTGTACAGCACCGTTTCAGCTTCCCCTCACCCCTGGTGCTCCAATCTTTCGGCTGGAGCGATATGCTCCCACATGCGCACTTGCGTTTGTTTACAAAAAAGTGTAGACAATTTGAATGAAATGTAAACAAAACGAAAACTTGAAAGGTTATGTTACATCTGTGATTACATGGCCGCCACCCCACTGCACCCCACCACCCTTTATTTGTTTACACTTTATCTGTACCTGAACTGTACTGAGTTAGTTCACTGTACACGCACACGAGTGGCTCCGGAGCTGTTCCCGAATAACCCTTACGGTCAAATCGAAAGCCACTTATGTAAATGTGAGAGAGAAAGATATATTGATAACGGTATACACATTGAACGACCCAGATACTGGGCATTGTAAATAGGATTAAAATACATGCGATGGTGAAATATATGTATGTGTTAGAATGACGGAGATGGTGATACGAGGTAGATGTACGGTGTTGTCAAAGTTGAATTATTGCATTTTGTATTCTCGTATCTCTGACATGCTGACAATTTGCATATGTCAAAAATATTTTATTTCCACGAAGTTCGTTGTAATATTTTATTTATTATAATGAGTATTTATACAAAGAAAGAACGCATAACCATTATTAAGTGGTACTATTCATCTGCGAGTGCAGATGAAATTATTGGGCGCTACATCTTTTCTTTCCTTAATTGACCAGTCCCTGACAGTTTTAAATATTGTTCACCGATTTGAAAATACGGGCTGTATTATTGACTGCTCAAAATGTAACAACAAGCGTAATCGACAAGAACGGCCACTTATTGAGGAAAGAATGGCAGAGGAGGTCAAAGTATGTGCTTTTGTGGAAGCTAACGAACCTTGTTCGAGTCCTCAAATTTCTGAATGTGTTGATACCTGGTTTCATTTGTCCTCATTATCTCACAAAAGGCCAGTAATACTTAATAACTGTGATAAACAATATTTAAAATTGTTTGAATTTGCTTTATTTTATGAAAAAACGCAACCAATATTGTTGACATATGCAAATTGTCAGTATGTCACAGATACGAAAATACAAAATTGCAGTAATTGAGTTCTTTAAATGATTATCAAATTTCTGATTATATCTACATTTATACAGACACTTATCACACACAAACTTAGTTTCTCCAGTATGTGTCAACATGTGGCAATGTAACATTCCATCATCTCCAAATCTTTTATCACAGACTTTACATCGATACGGCTTCTCACCAGTGTGTATTAATACACGTCTTCTCTTTCTATTTACAGTCTTAAAACCTTTATTGCAATATTCACATATGTGGGATGCATGTGCAGTGTGAGATCTCAAGTGAGCTCTCGTATTTCTTTGAGTTGTAAAGAGCTTCCCACATGTGGGCAAGGTATAGTTCTTTCAGTGTTATGAGTTGCATACTGTTTCCTTAAAGTAAATATATTTGAATACAGTTTCTCACATAATTCACATATCGGTTTTGATTCTGAAGTTTGAGTATGTGGTTCAATATGTGCTTTAAGGCTAGATCGACTCAGAAATTTTAAAAATGATATTAAAATTTAATATCATTCATTTGTGTTTCTTTAAATGATTATCAAATTGCTGCTTATACCTACATTTATACGGACACTTATCACACACAAATTTTGTTTCCCCAGTGTGTGTCAACATGTGGCGACATAAAGTACCATCATCCTTAAATCTTTTATCGCAGAGTTTACATGCATATGGCTTCTCACCAGTGTGTATTAATACATGTCTTCTCTTTCTATTCGCAGTCTTAAAACCTTTATTGCAATATTCACATATGTGGGATGCATGTGCAGTGTGAAATCTCCTGTGAGCTCTCATATTTTTTTGAGTTGTAAAGAGCTTCCCACATGTAGGGCAAGGTATTGTTCTTTCAAGATTATGAGTTTCATAATGCTGTCTTAAGGCAAACATATTATAATATACTTTTCCACATAATTCACATATTAGTTTTGATTGTGAAGTTCGTCTATGTAGTCTAGTATGATCTTTTAATGTACGTTTGCTCCGAAATACTTTCTTACAAACATCACATTCATGACGTTCATTCGTATGAATTTCTTCATGACAGTTTAACTGTCTGGAAGTATTGAATTCAATTCCACAAATTTGACATACATACTTATGTTTGTGTGTTAATCTCATGTGGATACTCAAGGATTTTCTTGAACAGAAAGATCGATTACAACTACTGCACGAGAAAATTTTAGTATGATTCTCAGACTTTTCTGTTTGTTGGACTTCAATCGTAAACGAATTGTTGCATTCCTTCGAATCAATATTATCTTGTGAATTTTGATTAAATTCTTTTTTCGTATTTCTTAATTTTTAAGTTTTGCTGCAGCTTCATCATCATTATTAATAGAAGTATTTTTTGGTTCTTTTGAGCAAATTAACATTTTGTTAGCCATATTCACCTCAAAGTTGAACGATTTTTCTTTTAGACTATTTAAATTAGTAGTATATTCAACTAGATCATTTTCATTAACATTGACACCTAAAATCTCATTCTTGCATGGAGACTCTCCCAAATATTCAATTACATTTTTTTCGTCATAAGTTTTGGATGTTTCATTTTCATCACATATACTATCGTTTGTATTGTGTGTAGATAATTCATCACTAACTGAATTATTTCTGGATGTTAATGGATCTGAATATTGCACTTGTATTGCATCATCAATATTATAATCGCTACTTGTTACAACAGTCTCTCCCTTAATAATGTCTGGTTCTTTGTTTCTTCTCGTCATTTTTGTATTGCTACGTAATTTAGACTCTGCTACCAATGCCGATGATTTGAAAAGCCAAGAGGAATATAGTTTAGTTTTACATTCGTTACATATGTGCGAAGGTAACCCATCATCTTCTTCTGCCTATAACACAATAGGATGATACACTCTTAGTGATAGAAATATAAAATATTTAGTTTACTTCTGTAGTTATACATTCTATTAACATATCCGAGAGGGCTGTACCACCTATGAAATAGTTAAATAAATGTAAATAATCGGTACCAGTTTTAAGGCAAGTTCTACATATGAAATATGTTTTGTTTTTGCTAACATATTTAGAAACAAATCAAATCCAGAAAAATATTTGTTGTGGTTAAAATTGAATATTGCAGGAGCATAAATCACAGAACACTAATGGGCTTTTATTTGTTGAACTGTTACTTTCTCGGAATGTTACTTGTTTATGTGATAACACCTATTTTACTAAGGAACAGTTAGAAATGTTATTCTGCTACCCGTCGAATACAATAAGGCTATGTATGAAAAGGAATAAGTATTTTCTTTGTGTATGCATTTCGGTCATAAGATTGTTGGACACTGAGGGTTATTTTATTCTTATATTTTTAGGAAAAAAAAAACTATATGTAAGTTGTTCCATTTGAATTGTGCTTGTCACACGCTTTATGTACACACAAAGAAAAAAGATATGGGACAGAGACGATACCCTTAAGCACAGCATAAACAGGAAGGACAAAAGCCTTAAAATTTTGATGTCTTGGTTTTTGTGCGCATGACTGGCAGACGCTATTTCTAAAATATGTTCAAATATTCCTGAAATGTTGTTTACATGTTTACTGTATATATATAATACTACTATATGAAGAATTTCTCTTCAGAAAGTTCGAAATCAAAACGGGATAGCGCTATATGCAGCTGTACCAGCGCAAGCGTTAACTTTGTTTTATATACTCAAAACAACCCTAGAACCAAGTAACCTTGTCCTAGAACAAAGAATTCAGTGATGTTCCATCCCTCTTCATCGGCGAAAATATTTGCAAGCAGTTTCATAGGAGACCCGCAATATAGTATTACATATAACTATAGTTTACTGTTTGTTTGAAGGTGTTCGGAGGTTACTTCTTAGTTGTGAGTTTAGTGATGTGTACGTTTTACTTACTTGGCTTATGTATGTTGGCAACTATCCTAATATTATATTAAAGCATTATATAGTTATTTCTAGTAACTACAAAATCTGTTGTTTCATTCTTGTTTAAAACCTTAAATATCTATTTTTATATATAATTATCTTATACTTTATGTACATTTCAAACATATCTAACCTAGATGCTTGAAATCAAATTCAAATTTTTCCGCCAAACATTCTTGGACATATTTTCAAAATGGCATCAATAGTCTCAAGGTCACTCAGAATCGTCATTAAAACATCAAAGGTTCCGACAAACTTGTCCTTTGTGTTTATTCCGGGCCTTAACTGTCCTATTTTTTTTTTTTTCTTTGAGTGTACATACATGGGTTGCTTTTGCTATATTGTGAAATTAAATATTTTTCCCTAGAGATCTAATTTTCCTCCCATAGTAATAATTATAATTATGCTGATTTGAACATAGAAAGTATCTGTGTGTTATAGTAAAGGGGCGGAGGAGGCGAAACGAAAATCTTCTAAAATTATTTAGATAAAAGGAAAATGATTGGGATTTTATAATTTAATATCATTTACTTGTGTTTCTTTAAATGATTATCAAATTGCTGCTTATATCTACATTTATACGGACACTTATCACACACAAACTTAGTTTCTCCAGTATGTGTCAACATGTGGCGATATAACGTTCCATCATCCGCAAATCTTTTATCGCAGAGTTTACATGAATGCGGTTTCTCACCAGTATGTGTGAATACATGTCTTCTCTTTCTATTCGCAGTCTTAAAACCTTTATTGCAATATTCACATATGTGAGTTTCACGAGCTGTGTGAAATTTCAGGTGAGCCGACATGTTATATTGATTTGTAAAGAGCTTCCCACATGTAGGGCAAGGTATAGTTCTTTCAGTGTTATGAGTTGCATAGTGTTTCCTTAAAGTAAATATATTTGAATACACTTTCCCACATAATTCACATATCGGTTTTGATTCTGAAGTTTGAGTATGTCGTTCAATATGTGCTTTAAGGCTAGACCGATTCATAAATTTTTTCTTGCAGATATCGCATTCGTGAGGTTCCTTTGCATGAGTTTCTTTGTGGTATTTGAATTTATTAAGCGTGTCAAATTCAACCCCACAAATTTGACATATATGTCTATCCTCTTCTATATGTGGACCTTTTATCGTCATGTGCATTCTCAACGATTTTCTTGAACGGAAAGATCGATTACAACTACTGCATGTGAACATGTTGGTGCAATTCTCAGATTTCTCTGTTTGTTGGTGTTCAGTCATAAATGATTTACGACTGATAATACGTTTTATACGTTTTGTATTTTTTTTATTTCGAACTGGTCTGTGAGATAACTTATTTTTTAATTTTTTAACTTTAGATATAGTTTTATCATCATTATTAACACAAGCATTTTCAAAATTTTGATTTAAAGTTTGTTCTTCATCTGCCTCAGTTAACGTTTTATCTATATTCACCTCTAAGTTGAATGATTTTTCTTCTAGACTATCTAAATTAGCGGTACATTCAACTAAATCATTTTCATTATTGTTGACAGCTAAAATCTCATTCATGCATGGAGACTCTCCCAAATGTTCAATTTCCTCTTTTGCGTCATAAATTTTCGGTATTTCATTTTCATCACATATACTATTGTCTGTATTGTGTCTAGATAATTCATCATTAACAGAATCATTTCTGGATGTTAATGGATCTGAACATTGTACTTGTATTGCATCATCAATATTATAATCGCTACATGTTACAACAGTCTCTCCTTAATAATATCAGGTTCTTCATGTCTTTTCGTCAACTTTGTATTGCTACGTAATTTAGTCTCCGCTTCTAACGCTAGTGATTTAAAAATCCACGAGGAATACAGTTTGGTTTTGCATTCGCTACATATGTGCGAAGGTAACCCATCATCTTCTTCTGCCTATAACGCAAGAGGACGATACACTTGTAGGAATGGAAATATAAACCATAATTTTACCTGCCTAGTTATACATTCCAGTAACATATCTGATAGGGCTGTACCATTTTCGAAATAGTTAAATAAATTAAAGTAATTCCTACCAATTTTAAGGCAAGTTCTACACACGAAATATACTTCCTTTTTAACTAACATATTTGTTAATGAAACAAATTTGTACGTGGTTAAAATTTAGTTGCTAAAAATATATAGGACACAGGTTTACTATCTTTGGAACTGTAATGTTACTTGGTTACAGTGATCGGTTGTTATTAACGATCCGTTATTTTGCAATTGTTATATACTCATAACAGTGTGCAACTGTTATGCTTCTACAAAAATCACAGGTTGAAAAAATAACAGGTTGAAAAGCTAATGAGTCATCGATTAATAACGAGAATTAACAGCGTCGTTCCGTGCAAAAATAACGGCGACGCAACTGCTTTTGTTGCTCTGTTGCTCATGTCTCTCGTATTACAACAAGTATAAAAACCACAGATACAAATGCTGTGGCGGTGCGCCCCAGCTGTCTGTTGTTCTCCGTTTTCGCTGTTTACCTATATTGAAAACAAGTCAGTTGTAACAGTGTCGATTAATAGCGACCTACATATTTATAAATTTATATAATAAATAAGATTATCATGCCCTAGTGAAGGTTTAATAATTGTGGTTTCTCAAGACTATAATGAAGTTTTTCAACGGGTATTTTACATTAAAATAAAACCCTTAAAACTAATACCTACTCTTCAAAGCGATTTTTTATGGATATAAAAAGACTAAACTATTAAAAACAGAATAACAGAGGAACAGATAAATTATAACTATTAAAAATAAATAATATTTAAAAAATCTACGAAAATAACAGAAATTACATTTTTAAATTTTGTTTTATTTGCAGAAATTAAGACTATTAAAAATAAATAATATACGTAAAAAATAACGGATTAACTGTTACCTGTTATTTTTTTCTTTCATTCTTTTGATTCTCGAAATGCCGGCAATTAATATATGATTACTGCATATTTTATCAAAAGAAAATTATACGTAAAAAATAACAGATTAACACATTTTTTTCACTATGCACTAGTTAGTAATTATGTAACACATCAAATTACTATAGTAATTATGTAATTTAAATTAAATTATAAATTAACTTGTTTATGTGATAACACGTATTTTACTAAGGAACAGTTAGAAAAGTTATCTTGCTATCGGTCGAATAAAATAAGGCTATGTATGAAAAGGAATAAGTATTTTCTCTGTGTATGCATTTCGGTCATAAAATTGTTGGGCACTGAGGGTTATTTTATTCTAATATTTTTAGGAAAAACAATAAGTTGTCCCATTTGAATTGTGATTGTCACATGCTGTATGTACACACAAAGAAAAAAGATATGTGACAGAAACGATACCCTTAACTGTCCTATTTCTTTTTTCTTTGAGTGTACATACATGGGTTGCTTTTGCTATATTGTGAAATGAAATATTTGTTCTTAGAGATCTAAGGAATTTTGCTCCCATAGTAATAATTATAATTATGCTGATTTGAACATAGAAAGTATCTGTGTGTAAATAGTAAAGGGGCGGAGGAGGCGAAACGAAAATCTTCTAAAATTATTTAGATAAAAGGAAAATGATTGAGATTTTATAATTTAATATCATTTACTTGTGTTTCTTTAAATGATTATCAAATTGCTGCTTATATCTACATTTATACGGACACTTATCACACAAAACTTAGTTTCTCCAGTATGTGTCAACATGTGGCGATATAACGTTGGATTATCTGCAAATCTTTTGTCGCAGAGTTTACATGGATGCGGTTTCTCACCAGTATGTGTTAATACATGTCTTCTCTTTCTATTCGGACTCTTAAAACCTTTATTGCAATATTCACATATGTGGGATGCATGTGCAGTGTGAGATCTCAAGTGAGCTCTCATATTTCTTTGAGTTGTAAAGAGCTTCCCACATGTAGGGCAAGGTATAGTTCTTTCAGTGTTATGAGTTGCATAGTGTTTCCTTAAAGTAAATATATTTGAATACACTTTCCCACATAATTCACATATCGGTTTTGATTCTGAAGTTTGAGTATGTCGTTCAATATGTGCTTTAAGGCTAGACCGATTCGTAAATTTTTTTTTGCAGATATCGCATTCGTGAGGTCCATTTGCATGAATGTTTATGTGGTATTTGAATTTATTAAGCGTGTCAAATTCAACCCCACAAATTTGACATATATGTCTATCCTCTTGTATGTGTGGACCTTTCATCGTCATGTGCATTCTCAACGATTTTCTTGAACGGAAAGATCGATTACAACTACTGCACGTGAAGATGTTGGTGCAATTCTCAGATTTCTCTGTTTGTTGGTGTTCAGTCATAAATGATTTACTACTGATATTACGTTTTTATACGTTTTGTATTTTTTTTATTTCCAACTGGTCTGTGGGATAACTTATTTTTTAATATTTTAAGTTTAGATATAGTTTTATTATCATTATTAACGCAAGCATTTTCAAAATTTTGATTTAAATTTTGTTCTTCATCTGCCTTAGTTAACGTTTTATCTATATTCACCTCTAAGTTGAATGATTTTTCTTCTAGACTATTTAAATTAGCCGTATATTCAACTACATCATTTTCATTATTGTTGACAGCTAAAATCTCATTCTTGCACTGAGACTCTCCCAAATATTCAATTTCCTCTTTTCCGTCATAAGTTTTCGGTATTTCATTTTCATCACATATACTATCATCTGTATTGTGTCTAGATAATTCATCATTAACAGAATCATTTCTGGATGTTAATGGACCTGAATATTGTAGTTGTATTGCATCATCAATATTATAATCGCTACATGTTACAACAGTCTCTCCCTTAATAATATCAGGTTCTTCATGTCTTTTCGTCAACTTTGTATTGCTACGTAATTTAGTCTCCGCTTCTAACGCTAGTGATTTAAAAATCCACGAGGAATACAGTTTGGTTTTGCATTCACTACATATGTGCGAAGGTAACCCATCATCTTCTTCTGCCTATAACGCAAGACGACGATACACTTATAGGAATGGAAATATAAACCATAATTTTACCTGCCTAGTTATACATTCTAGTAACATATCTGATAGGGCTGTACCATTTTCGAAATAGTTAAATAAATTAAAGTAATTCCTACCAATTTTAAGGCAAGTTCTACACACGAAATATACTTCCTTTTTGACTAACATATTTGTTAATGAAACAAATTTGTATGTGGTTAAAATTTAGTTGATAAAAATATATAGAACACAGGTTTACTATCTTTGGAACTGTAATGTTACTTGGTTACAGTGATGGGTTGTTATTTAACGAACTGTTATTTTGCAACTGGTGTATACTCCTAACAGTGTGCAACTGTTATGGTTCGACAAAAATAACAGGTTGAAGAGCTAGTTGAGTCATCGATTAACAACGAGAGTTAACAGTGTCGATCCGTGCAAAAATAACGGGGACGCAACTACTTTATGTTGCTCTGTTGCTCATGTCTCTCGTATTACAACAAATATAAAAATCACAGATGCAAACGCTGTGGCGGTGCGCGCAGAAGTCTGTTCCATAGCATGTAATCTTTAATATAAGATACGAAACTGTCATGGCCGCAAGATTCTCACGTTCCGTAAGAGGGCGCTCTAGCGCTAAAAGATAAACAAAACAAGCCCACAATCATATGATTGCATATGACAGTTATTAATCAGTTGTCGTTGGAATTAGTTGTACTTAAATTGATTTATATTTTTCCTCGTTTGAATGTTGTGCGTTTTTATAATTATTATTAGCTGTAGTGTTAAATGCGTAACCGCTTGGTTTAGTTGATAAACTTTAACGATAGTGACTTGTCTATATAGGTTTGTTTCTTTTTTGACACACCACATTCTTACAAGTCGCCATATGTAAAAATGTTAATGTATCGTTTTATTTTATGCACCGATAGAAACAAGCAAATTAAACTGCAACAGTCACTATGCAGTGTATCCTGAGGGTTATTTGGAGAGTCGGATCGTAGACTTTAAACTGACATCCAAGTGATACATAGGAAACGAATAAAGCTATCAAGGTGAGAGAATATTCTGAAAATATTCATCTTGCCTGCAAAAACAAACTTTTGACAAACATCTACGCATATGACAATCAAACTGGCAGAGAAAAAAATTTTCAAAGCTGTTTTCTTAATTTGTATAGATAATGAAGTTTTGAAGCTTTTGCGTTTTATAATAAGATCCATTATGATACGGTTTCTTTCATCTTGTTCAGTTTTGAATAGATAATTTAAATACATTTAATACAAATACTGCACAAATAACGTGCATATAGAATAATATTAACAAATTTAATTTCTGTTTATAATGTAATAAATATCGTAATAACTGTACACATTCATAGTGAATGTATCTTGGACAGCTATTTTTTTGTGTGGTGGGTGCTTAGTTGGAGTGACTCCGTAAGCTGTATTACTTGTCTGGCTATCACTGCAACTCTCGCGGTGTAGTTTTGTGTGTGTAAAGTGTGCTTAAATGGCTTTGTGACAGCATCATATAATGCCGCGCTGTTAATTACTTTGCTTCCAACAGCAAATGATAAGTTGATCCGGATTTCAACTCTCTGGAAAAAATGTCACCGTCCTCACAAACCTTTAATTTTCAAAAATTTGCTGCAGATTTGCTTCTGATGAAATATGTATGTTGTACATTCACTTGCACTAGAACATCGAAGGAAATGTTTCCGTATATACTTCTTGATTAAGCAGTTTTTTTAGATAATTTGCAAGAAGTTTATTCATTTTACTCTTTGTGTTTTTTTTAGAGATAATTGTGGACAAATTTATTTGTCCGCAATTATTTTTGAATTGCCAATTTATTTATTGTATTGATCCATTAAGATAATTGCAAAAACTCATAATATTATTTTTAGGTCTAGGTGTAGATAAAAAAATCTTGATAGCTTTTTTCGTTAAGATATTTTGCGCATTATAAGCTTGAAATCAGTAGCTCGCTGTACTTATGAAGGGACCTTGAACTACAAATTAGTATGTACATAGTTACATCGTGTATAAATATTCCACGATCTGCTGGCACGTGCATCGAATTTGCCACGTCTATAATTATCAACAGTTTGAATTTCTAATTTACTAATCCAGAAAGTCAAATACATATGTATATAAAATACAGAAGTTAGTACTAAGTTTCTTAATATTTAAGTCGTGTCTGTAGAACTAATCGAGATTTGTGAATTTACCAGTTACAAATTTTAAGTTTGAGCTTGCAGTACGATTTGTTTTTCCCTCTTTAGTTATTCTTTAGTTTCCAGTACTTAAACGTTGTTTAATACAGTAGCTACCTCCGTGAATAACTTTCGTGCAGTGTTTTCCAACGTAATGGTATTTACGAAGAAAATGGGAAAAGTTTTAACATGAATTATGAAGGATGATGGAGTGTTTTTTTCACGTTTTACATTTTTTTCTTCATTCTAAAGGTGGTTAACGACTAGTCTTTAACGAACTCCGCCATTAATTATATTATAATGAATTGAATATTTTTCGTGATTATGAAAAATTGTTTGCAAACGATTCTCATTAGGAAAGTATGTTGATCAGATATTATCTAAAGTTATAAAGATTCCAACAGATTACACATTAACTCATTATTTTCTAGACTGATATAGTTTATATTTCAATTTCTCCTCTTATTATCTAGCATAGATTTTCTCTTTACTGAGTCTGTGAATCTAATTGATCTTTAAACATCATTCAAAAACTAATATTTTACTTTATATTTTATTATTTATGTAGCTGAACTGCAAATAAACATATATTACTAACATTTTAATAAAATCGCAAGTGTCAGCACTTATTTCCCTACAAATAAAGAGTACGGTTATAACAAAGTTAGTGATGCAATTTAACAATCTTCAC